>LPNX010797553.1:526748-540805 GCA_001517045.1 Pseudotsuga menziesii
AGTCAATTCCTTCATAGGATGGTAGCCCAAACATATGTTTACCCCAAACCATGATCACAATCCCAAACAATTATAATAAGCACAGTCCCTCGCCAACAACAGAACTACTAGAGCCACATAAAATATAAGAACCAAAGCAAATCAAGCCCTAAACACCATGCTTATCTCCTCCAGGCACCAACGCCGTAGCAGTCTTCAACCAAGTCTTCAGTCAGCAGCAATCACAGTAGCAATTGTCAGCAGCATTCTTCAGAGAAGTAATAACTCTCCAACGCATATATTATTTCTCCAGCACATCAAAATAATAGCCACAACTCAATATATATGCATTAGCAATATCAGTCTTCAACGCAATATCAGTCTTCAACGCAATGTATATCGGTCTTCAACGCAGATATTTTGCAGTCACAACTCAATATATATGCCTTAGCAATATCAGTCTTCAATATATGATATCAATCATAATGCAGCATACAGTCACGATTCACGATAGCAGTCATGATTCATCAATACACAGCAACCAACCATAGACTTCGCGCAAAAATCTAGGGTTAATTTAGGGTTAGGTATTCCCAACGGTCACCAAAGTTTTACCTCCAATGCAGCCTTCACGCAGGCAGCAGTCTCCACGCAGGCAGCAGTCTCTTCACGCAGGCAGTCTCTTCACGCAGGCAGTCTCCACGCAGGCAGCAGTCTCTTCACGCAGGCAGTCTCCACGCAGCTTCAGGCTCGGTCTTCAACATATATCAGTCTCCGGGTGAATGTATGAGAGCAGGTGGAGGACAGGCCGCGGCAGTATATGGAGGAGATTGCAGTCTCAAAAGCATATATACTCAACGCATATATATTCAGCTCCAATATAGATTCAAACTCACACAGCATATATACTTCAACCTCCACGCTGTCTAAGGAGCAGTCATTACACCAACGCAACTCCAACACACGCGGTCTAAGGAGAAGTCCTTTAATCTATTCCATGATTTTCATTCAACCATGGTCTCTTCGCAGTTCTCAACTGGTCGCAAAGGCCGTGCCCGTATCTTCAACGCTTCAGAACTCCATAGCAGAATGGAGGTAGGTCTGAGAGGTCAGGGCCACAAGGTAAAACACAGGCCGTTTGAGGTGAGCAGGTAACGAGGTAACACTATTCAAACAGTCACGATGTGAGTCTGTCTATTCTCAAAAGGGACAAAATGGTCATCTGCAAGGCTTCAACGCATAGAATAATACCTTCACGATGTGATACAGTCACGATGTGATACAATAGTTATTGTACCAAAATAATTTACAGCAGCCATAATCAATAGTTACAGGCCTCTCTTAGCCAACACAAACAAGGATTCACGCAGTCTTCAACGCAGCGCAGTCACGATTCACGACTTACAAACGTGGAATGTATCACTGATGGGGAGAGGTATCGCCACTACGCAGATATGCAGACCTAAGGATAGTCTGCAAAATGCAAGCAGGTAGAATGGCAGGAATTAAAATGCTTGAGACAGATTCACCAGGTGAATGGAAAACGCTACAATATGCAGTAGTATACAATAGATTAGGGTTAGGCAGGTCTCCAAGAGAATAACGCATACAATGCATGCGACTGGCAGACTGACGGAGCAGGCAGAATGCCAGGACTGAAATGCATCCAGACAAGAGTTACGGCAGGCAGCCAAGCTCTGATACCACTGATAGGTATAACTCCCGATTCAATTCTATTCATGGCTAATGCATACATTTATATATTACATGTGGTGGTTGAGCTTCATCAACCTTTTCACCTTCCTATGTAACTGTTCAGCTTCCTACATAACTATTTATTTATCTATTTACAATATATAATCCCGACGAATTATATTCTAACAACACCTCACAAACCTTTGTGTCAAGGTACTAGTTTATTCAATACTAAATTGACACACACAATTTGTGTTTACAATAAATTTTCACATTTCAATGGCCATTGCTTCCAATTCCCTCTCCCTTCCCAACCTTAATGTTCACAAAGTCCCCAACAAAATTATCACCTAGTAGCCAAACAGAAAATGATGAGCCTTCCATCAAGCTGGTTCTGTGTAGCCAATATAAACGACTTATAGCTTGCTCTTGTGTACCAAACACACTGTTTGTCTCAGTAATCGCCCTCAACACCTAGCACCTCTGTCTTGGATCTGTACTGTGTACATGATGCCTGTGCCCTGTATTGTCCACACTACCATGCACCCATGCTTATGCACTTTCTACCAACCACTGTGCCTGTCATAGTCATCAAACTTGGAATCGGCAATAAATCAGCGAGGCAAAAGAGTCAAAGTTTTGAATCTGACTGAAAAGAAATCTGCAAATACAAAATATATATATTTTGAATTAACAAAGCATTTTTCATTTTGAATCCAAAGCATATTTTGAATCCAATGGTTATAAACATTGGGTACTTACTCCACTTACCATCAAGAGCACTTCATCCAGTTCAATTGGCTAAGGAAAGAGTACATGTTGTATGGTTTCCAACCATCCCAAACTCAATTGGTTACATCACATCAGATGGGAAGGCTAATTTGAAAAGGAGCACCTGCTTACGTGATTCAATGTCATGAGATGGAGCTGCTAACATGTGAAAGAGACGACTGCAACCCTCCGGAGATACAAGACCTAATCCACAAACATCACAAGGAGTTCCAAGAGCTTTCGATAGAGCTCCCACCAAACAGGAAGACAGAACACTTAATTGAGCTAGAGTCAGGGGCAAAGCCTGTAAACATTAGACCATACATATATCCCCATCATCACAAAACAAAGATTGAGAGGTTGACCCAAGATTTGTTAAAATGTGGAGTTATTTCAAAAAGCAGAAGTCTTTATGCTGCTCCAGTAGTGGTGCTAGTTCGCCGGGTCCTTCAGGTTGTGCATAGATTATAGAGGACTCAACAAGGTCACAATTAAGAATAAGTTCCCTATTCCGTTCATCGATGTGATGATGGATGAACTTCATGGTGCCAAGTACTTCTCGAAATTAGACTTGAGATCATGATATTACCAAATCAGGATTAGATTAGAAGATGTAACCAAATCCGCTTTTCATACTCATGAGGGCCATTATGAGTTCAAAGTAATGCCCTTCGGGCTAACTAATGCTCCAACCACCTTTCAAGCCGCGAGGAACGAATTGTTCCAACCATATTTACGAAAGTTCGTATTAGTATTTTTTGATTATATTCTCATATATAGCAAAACATGGAGAGAGCATGTTTGACGCTTAGATCAAGTACTGACTATCTTAGAAGAGCATCCGTTTTTGTTAAAAATGTCAAAATGCACTTTTGGGAAAGAAGAAGTGGACTATCTTGGCCATATAATATCAAAAGGAGTCAAAGTTGATCCCAGTAAGATTAAGGCAATCACTGAGTGGCCCCAACTAGATAATATCTCGAAATTACGAGGGTTTCTAGGTTTAACATGGTACTATTGAAGATATGTGAAAAATTACGCCCATAAAGCGATCCCCCTAACAAACTTATTGAAGAAAAACTCATTTTGTTGGAACTAATGAAGCGGAAAAATGCTTTGAAGCATTAATGAACATTATGACATCCACACCAATTTTAGCAACCCCAGATTTCACAAAACCGTTTATTGTTGAGTGCAATGCTTCAGGATTCAGGATTGGAGCAGTCTTGATGCAAGAAGGTCATCTGATAGCTTTTGAAAGCAAGAAGCTGAATAAGAGAGAGAGTTTGAAATCCACATATGATAAGGAAATGCTTGCCATTATATATGCTCTAACAAAATGGCGACAATACTTCCTAGGGAGCAAAATCTTGATAAGAACATACCACAATAGTCTTCAATATCTCCTTCAACAACAAACATTGTCGACTGAACAAGAAAAATGGATAGAAAAAATTGCTACATTTGACATGGAGATACTACATAAGCGAGGAAAAGACATTGTAGTTGCCGATGCCCTTTTTCGAAAAGATAAGAGAGTCAAGGGCTATGCAATCTTAGTTGCAATTCTAGATTGGTTAGACGAAATCCGAAGAGAATATGTGAAGGATCCAGTCACTTGTGCCCTAATCATTGACCCTAATCAAGGTTTAATGGTTGAATGGAGGAATGACATCCTTTGGCATAATGGAAGAATCTACTAAAGCCCCACATCTCGGTTTAAAACCAAGGTGTTGATAGACTCTCATGACTCCCCAGCTGCAGGCCATGTAGGTTTTTTCAAAACTTACTACAATGCCAAGCAATCCTTCTACTGGAAGGGTATGTATAAGGACATTCAAAAGTATGTAGCTAAGTGTAATAGCTGTCAAAGAAACAAAAGCAAAAATGTCAAGACTCCAAGGTTACTTCACCCGCTTCACATACCAACCCAAAATTGGGAGGAAATTTCCATGGATTTTTTTGAAGGGTTACCCATATCTGAAGACAAGGACAAAATCTTCGTGGTAGTGGATCGCTTAACAAAATATGCACATTTTATGGGTATTAAGAAAACTGACTTTGCCAAACAAATTGCTGAAGTATTTTGTAAAAATATTTACAAATTACATGGATTTCCCAAAATCATCGTTAGTGACAGAGATACCAAATTCACAAGCAATTTTTGGAAGCAATTTTGCAAACAAGTTGGGCTCACTCTTAACATGAGCTCAACTTATCACCCCCAAAAAGATGGACAAACGGAAGTTGTTAACAAATGTGTGGAAGCCTATCTCCGAAAGTTTCATCACTGACAAGCAGAATAGATGGTTACAGTGGTTACATCTTGTAGAATGGTGGTATAACTCCACCTATCATACGTTGACCAACATGACACATTTTCAAGCATTGTATGGTTATGCACCTCTTCAATGGAAGGAACTCGTTCAAGGGGATGCAAATGTACCTGCAGTTAAAAGTCAACTTGAAGAAAATCAGAGGGCAATGCAAGTACTCAAGGATAATTTAACTGTGGCACAAAATTATATGAAACAACAAGCAGATCAATGTAGGACAGAAAGAGAGTCTGAAGTAGCAGAGTGGGTATTTGTAAGACTTCAACCATACAAACAATTGTCACTTAAGCAACAAGGAAAGAATAAATTAGCTCCCAAGTTTTATGGGCCATACCAAATTATCTGAAAAATTAACCCGGTAGCGTATGAATTGAAGTTACCATACAAGAGTCGAATTCATAATGTTTTTCACGTTTCCAATCTCAAAAAACAGCTGGGTTAACATCATGCTGCTCAGACGACACTTCCTATGCTGGATGAAGAAGGAAAACTTATATTAGAACCAGAAGCCATCATCAACACCAGAGAAAAAATACTACGTTCTCGCATCATCAAAGAGTACCTTATTAAGTGGAAGAATTGTCCAGAAGAAGATGCTTCTTGGGAAACAGAGAAGTTCATTTAGCAACACCTGTCATTACCTTGCTTTGAGGACAAAGCATCTTAAAAGAAGAGGGCAATATATATATATATATATAATTAAAAGATATATATATAAAGAGAAGTAAATAATAAATAATTTAATGATGTTAAAAACTAAAAATCATATAATAGATTGTATAATTAGTCACGAAAAAAACATGGCTTTACGAAAAGTCATGTTCATACCCCATAAAATTTATATATGCGGGATTTTTTTTTGTACATTATTCATCATCAAACTTTTATTAATAAATATCTATATTTTTCATTGGCCATCGTTGAGTTCTGCTTTGCATCAGTTCACTGCATATGGTTTAATGCCTGAACCCCATCATGCATGTTCATATAAAAATTAATTTTTTTAACTTGAAACATGAAACACATGAGATATTTTTCGACTTTTATAAACTCAGAAATTTATGGCAGCCCTACTTTTTCCTACTATGAAAAATTTATGACATCCAACACATGAAATTTAAGACTTAATGTTTTTGTCCAATTTGGTCCAGGTTAAAACTCCGAAGGGAAAACCTGTTCAAGAGAGATTTTATTTTTCAGGCAAATTTATAAATAGATTACAGCAGTACTTCTCCCTTTTTCTTCCTCAAAAAACGTGCCAGAATCACTCTGAAACCTGCTGTACGGATTCCCAAAATTTCCAGCTTGTATGACCTCCGCACTTGTGACTGCATGGTCAGCAAACTGTGCTGTATGGATCTTAAAATTCGCGCTGACAGCTACAGGATTTTCTGCCTCGAAATTTGTGCCTGTACAGAACTGTACAGTCTATGCTGTACGGTGCTGTATGGTACAGTCTCAAAATTCGTGCCTGCTGAAAATATTGTCTTGGGAAGCCTGCCAAAAAATCTGCTCTTCTTCCTTCTTGGAATTTGTGCAAATTTTCCATCTGTCTCAATTTCTGGAAAATGAAATCTCTTCAAACCCTTCTGTTTTTCTCTTTCTCTCTCCTCTCCAAAAATTCTCTCTTTGGAATGTGAACAATGAATTCTCCAAGCTTTTCCCTAGCCTTTTTGTTTGAGGAATCACCATTAGAAAATCAATGGCCAAGATTAAAAATAACTTAGATGAGATCTAGGGCCAAGATCACATCTCACTTTTCTCATTAAAAAATCATTAAATGACTTTTTAAATATTTAATGTGAGACATTACTTACACACCCACCTTTTTAATTTCATTAAAATCACTTTTAAATAATTAATCACTCAAACTCACTCTAAAAGTCACTTTATTAAATAAAGTCATTCTCACTTTTAAAATATGTTAGGGACCACATTTAAAATGTCTTTGTCCACCCCAAGGCATGAACGGACAAACACTTCCTAGGTAAAATTTCAACACACCAAGCTTGTCTCTTTGTTCCTTTGGTATCAAGGCAAAGCGAGTGGAACCAAAAAACCTGAGATGCCTCACTGAAGGGATGTGGCCATACACCACATTTCATGTGGAGTCTTGTTGTCACAAGCATGAGATGGACTTCTATTAGACAAATAGGTTGCACACAACACTGCATCACCCTAAAATATCAGTTTTACATTCTCGAAAAAGGCATTGAGCATACCATATTCATTATGGTTCTTTTCATTCTTTCCGCCACACCATTTTGTTGAGGGTTGTAAGGAACTGAAGTTTGATGTGCAATCCCATGTTGACGAAAATAGTCTTCATAGGAATTTGAAGTGTATTCTTTTCCATTATTAGTACGAAGTATGCCAATTAAGAGATTGTGTTTGATTTTCTGTCCATGCATGAAATTTTTTGAATGTTTGAAATACTTCAGATCTAAGTTGCACGAAACGGGGAAACATGGATGAGTTTTCGAAACGGGGACGTGTAGGAAACGTGACCCCCCAAAATTTAGGAAACAGGGAAACGCGATATATCTATATATATATGAGACATTAAAATTGAATGTGAAATCTACAATGATTTAGAGATTAAATTTAACAAAATTAGAAATCATAGTCATAGTCATACAATAATACATGTAATAATGTAACATCACATTTTAATAGTAATATCCATAGATAATTTCATAATGTAAATGGAAACAGCCAAAAGCAACTTTGATATATGAGTCTAGTACATATATATCCAAAATCAACCTTTATATATGAGGCTACAAGTACAATGCTACATTAACATGAACAATGAACATATGAAGAAAACATGAGCTCAAGCCCAAAGACTAATAGTCATCATCCTCGGGCTCATCTTCATACTCCTGAAAAATAGAACAAGAAGCACGCCCAACAATGGATTGGTGAGTGGAAGAGGAATGGCCAACTACACTGCTAGGTTCCTCAATATTCAGGACATAAGAGAGATGTCCAAGTAAGAGGATTCTAGATCCACATCCAATTCTTTAGAAGGCCCATTGCTATATTCTAAACCCCTACGAGATGCAAGGCGAAGATTGGCGTGCACATAAACAAGATCCGCAGCCTTCTGTGAAACCAACCTGTTGTGCTTCACAGAATGAATAAAACCATAGGTGCTCCAATTCTTTTCTGCCGTGTTGAGGCCTGGAAATTCGCAGGCAACAACAGCAAGGGATTCTCCCCAGTCAACGTTCCCAACTAGCCCGTGACTGTTTGGTGTAGGGAATCCGTCCGGCTATCGTAGGTCAATTAACAAAAAACAAAGGGTTTTACCGGTTGCGGCCCGGTCCACCGTATATATTTTTGTATCTTTTGACTTAAAGCATGATATGCAAGTGCCTATTTAACATGCAGATTGACGTAGAGTACGAGGAGCGATCACAATGTGATGCGCAGGTTCTTACCTCTCGTCTTAAACTCTCTCGCATCTAAATCATACACAGCAAGAAATTACAACTAACTACCTAACCTATCCCTAGGGAGCAAAATTATCATTCATTAATGAGTAATGTATTTTGTACATGCATTATGAAAAATCACAGATAGCTGATACTTTTTTCAAAACACATGAACATTAAAAGATATTTGAACAACTAGATAGCCAATTGTTTATGAACAACATTCATTACTCATAGTGGAAATCTTCAAAAAATAAACCAGAGAACATTCATACAAGAACATAGGTTCAAAGAGTTAGAACGATCTCACAGTTAATGGACACAAAGCTGAAAATGAAATAGTTCCTCTTCAACAAATCCATAGCACAACACTTGAATATTCCACGAAGCTTTCTCCAACAGGCAAACTGTAATTATCTATTGCAAAAGGAAATAGTTCTTCTTACAATATGTCTTCACAAATCTAAATGGGAAAAAGTCCCTTCTAAGTTCTACTTTCCAATATTTAAACTACCACTGCAGATCGCTTGGGTTGCCCCCCCCCCAACGTATGACCTTTTGGTCCCTCGAAACGCTTCATCTTCCCATTTTATTTTCTGTGCGCCTTCATGATTTGATTAGTACTGACAGATCTTTCGGGTCTGTGCCTTTGACGCCATTCACTTTGTCTTTTCCTTCGTTTGTCCTGCTTGCGATCCTGATGGTTTCGGCTCTACTTTTACCAAACTGCCCATCTCCCTTCGTGCCGCAGTAGTTTGACCATTCTCTGAAAACCACCTGCAATCAAATGACGTGCATCATTCATTGGAATCACATTCAAATCATATCAACTGAAACGGCTAAGCATTAAGAGAGGCCATGCACAGTATTACTGCCACGAAGCCTAACCAACGCCGGCACTACTACTTCGTCTACCCACGGGTTAGCAAGAAACCACCAATGACAAGAACAAAGAACTCATCAGATGCTTAGGGCGCTGGAATCGGAAGCTAAAAGCTCTGCCCCAGCCGCAATGGGGGAAGAAAAAAAAGGTTAAGGACACGTGACCCGCGGGCGGGAAAACTCTCAATCGGAAGTCGGAAGATATTTACATCGGAAGCTGAATGACTTTCCCAGCCGCAATGGCGAAAAAGGAAAGGTTAAAGACACGCGCGACTAAAAGACTGATAAGCATCGACAGTCAGAGCGCTTTGGACTTCGGACGCTTAGTTGCTTTGGGAGCCGCAACGGCGGAAGCAACAAAGACAAGTCATCTCGCAATAGGCAAAGTCTTTATCGGAGGAGAAACTATTAACTGATCGGAAGGATAATGCTTTTCGCAGCCGCAATGGCGGAAGAACAAAGGATAAACCATTTCGCAACACTGCCGGAACCGGAAGATAAAACTGCCAAAGGCTCGAAAAGGTAATACATTCGGAAGCTGCAACGACGGAAACGTAAAGGACGCGACCTTCCGCAACGTCGGGGTTTAAAACGACTCAACGGCCGGAAGGATAGAGCTTTCCGCAGCCGCAACGGCGGAAACCCCATAACTCAAGGATCGACGAAAATAACAAAGCGGGGCCACAAAACCAAAACAGTAATTAGGAGATCACAATTTGCCGTCCGCAATGGCGGAGAAAATATTAATAACTGTGCCGATGTAAAAACCAAAGTCAGTCGATAGAAACAAACGCATCGGAGAAAACGTAGAAGCCAAGACTTGTTATTTTGCCGCAACGGCGGGAGCACCAACCAAATCAACTTCCGATTCAAACAAGCTGAGAATGTATCCAAAGGCAACAATCAAGTTTGATCAAACAGTGGATTGTTTCAAGCGTTAGAGGAAAATCTAAAACAAATGGTAGATCAATCCAAGCATTCGATATCTTTCTAGAAAATCATTAGATCAAATCAAAGAAGAAAATCAAACTAATCCAAGCAAAGGAGGGTCCTAAAATTTTTTGGAATTTTGGGAAAATGTTGCAGCTGCAACAATTGGCGACTACCTGGTGAACCCCAGATTTCTGACTTAACTTGTTCCCAGTGCAAGACTGTCTGGATAGAAGCTGAAATCTTCTAGATGTTTGTATTCCTAAGTTGGCCAACTCATGCGTTTAGATCATTGAGAAGTAGTCCATTCATTGGGAAATGGTAACATTAGGAAAATTTGTGAGTTTGAATAACTCTTTTGAGGCCTAATAAGTGAGATTAATTTTTTCCTGTCTTTAGGTAGTCTCCAGCTTGGACACCACAGGATTGTAACAGATAGTAAACAGCATTATCCCTGTGTTCCTCATTCCCATGCCAACTGCACTTTTGTGCCATTTGAACTTTAGTTCTTTTGAGTCCTCCATCTGCCTTTCTTTTTGAATTTTATTCAGGCTCCTCTGTCCATAGTGTCCTTTTGTGTGAGAGAAGAATTGGCTTTTCATCTCACGGACGGAGAGGAACTTTTGGCAATTTGAAATTCATGCTTTTGATACTTTGCCTTGATATGTATTGTTTCTTTAAGGAGTTTTGACTCTTGATAGCTTTTAGCTTTTCTGAAATCATGGCATGGTATCATTTATATATGGTATACTGTTTACCTTGCTTCCTTTCCGTGGGTCTTTTGCTGTCACCCCCTTGGACATTTTAGATGTGAAATGGATGGAGCCTCGAAATAGTATTTCAGACCTCTTTTACCTCTGAGTTATTTACAGGGGTTAAGTAAGACTTCAATGAATGCATGGCCAGTTAGGAACACTGCTACTAGAAGACATTCTATGTTTTAAAGCACAGTCTTTTGCTCAAGATTTCAGTTAATTAAGAACCCTGATGTTTCCATTGCAACCAAAAGTTTGCCTCTTCATTCAAAACCAAAAGAACCACTAACAAAGCAGTAAAAATAAAAGAAAACAACATCAAAGCAATAAACCAAAAGAAAATAGCATCAAAGTATTAAAGAAAAACAATATCAATTTATTTATGTACAAAGCAAAAGAAAAGAAAAAATTGCCCACTCCTGAAAATCTTAAATCTTAGGGAGTTAAGGGGTGGGCTGGATTATAGACATGAGATATCTAACCATGGTCTAGCTGTGCTATTTTTGAAATTGAACACATGTCTACTATCCTACAGTCATCCCTTTCAGCCTGAGGAAGTTGAAGGAGCTCAGGCTGAGTGTCAATCATAGAACTGGCCTTTCTTGAGGTATGGTGTCTTAGCTTAAGCTCAGTCAGATAATTTCCCAGGACAGAATCAACAGATTCATTATCTTCTCCTAGCTTAGTGACAGTATGCTTCATGTAAGGCTCTCTCAAAATTTTTATATGATTTGGGGTACCCTTGAGAGGTAACAATAAATGAGACCAATCTGAAGCGAAATAACCTTTCAACCTGGCAGACCAATCTCGGTTGAGAATAAGCCCATATCCACCCGGTATGTCAGCCACCATGATGTCAATAAATTGACATATCTTGTTATTTGCAGAAAAGCGAATGATGACATTTTTCATCTCTCCTACTACTTTGACACCTGTGCCATCTAATTGCGTTACTTCCCAAGGTGTGGACTCTGGCTGTCCATTAATCTTTTTGCAAACCTCCAGTGGCATAACATTCACCGCTGATCCAGAATCTACCAAGCAATTATGCACATTATGATTCAACATTTCTAGGGTCAAAAGAAAAGGCGGGGTGTCAGCTTTTTCTTCCCAACCTGGTTCTATGTCTTCTTCTCCTGGTTGGTTTTGAGTGGGTGTATCCTTTTTAAGCTCTTCAGTTTCTTTAGTGTTTCCCTCATTAACTCCTACCTGTTCTTCTGCAGGTTTGACAGGCTCACTGATTGGCTCGGTTTCCTGGTTGACAGTAGTGACTTCAGGCGTTTTATTTTCAATATTGGCATTTATCTGTCTTTTGACATTCGATTGCAACCTTTTAATCTTCGAAATTATTGCATTGTCTCTAATTGTTAGGTCCGTATCTTTTGTTGCTGTCAGTGTGCATTCAACTTTAAGAGCATTATCTTCTGTGTTGAAAAGCGAGACACCATTCCATGAGAACATGGTATCATTATCCGGTTTTTCTATGGTCTGGTTTTTTTCTTCTTTATCATTGTCTTTAGTCAATTTAGAATCCAGCAGCCTATTCATCACCAATGTCATCGAGTTTAACCATTGAGGACACTTCTTTTCAGAATGAGGTTGTTGGTGAAAAGTGCAGAAATTATCCCTCCCTACTTTTGTTATGTTTATTGATGGTAAATTTGGTGGAGGTATTTTCCATTGGGTGCTATCCTCTCTTTTTTGGTAGTAGGGTTTGTAATTTCTCTGAACTTCCCTTTCTTTTTCCAAATCTATCACCCTGTTAGATAGTTTCTGCATCATTCTTAACATTCCTTCAAGGTCACGTGACTGCTCCTCCTTAGGCTCAGAGTAATCTTCTACGCTCTCTTTTTCAGCTTCTACCCTTTTAGCCTCTTCATAAGTTTCTGACAATGTAGGCTTGGCTTTCATTTTGGCGAACATGGCCAAATTAGGCCCTAAAGCTGAAGTATAATATTCAATGAAAACTTTATCAGAAGGCTTATTAGCTACAGAAAAATTCTTAAGATAAGCAGCAAACCTCTGGGTGAAACTATGCACTTTCTCTTTTCTTTCTTTCTTCAAAGTGCCTAGCCCTTTCATTAGTGCTGCATGAGTTTTCTGGGCTACATATTTATTTCTGAATATTCTTTCAAAAGTTTCCCAATCTGGAATTGAGTTTGCAGGCAGAGCAAAATACCATGAAGCTGCTGCCCCTTTCAAGGTATGCGAAAAAAGTCTGCAGACTACATCTTCATGTTCTCCAGCCCTTAATCCTTCTATGGCCAAGTAAAAGCTTTGCAAGTGATCATCTACTGAATTCTTTTCACTCGGGTCAAAATTGGGCAGTATCTTATCAAAAGCTTGAGGTAGGTTATGCAATGGAGGTGTGAGGTTTAAAGGTGATCTAGCTCTCCAAGCCGGTAGAGGGTTGGGTTGATTCACATTTACACCAGCCATGAACAAGGTGAACAGACAGGAGTCTGAGTCAGGAAAATCGTAAGATGAAACTGGGTTTACTTGTTTCAAAGGTCGAACCAAAACTTGTAAGTACTAGGGTTAGGTCGAAAGCTTCCAACTATCTGCTGGTGGGGTAATCTTGGGAAAAATAAGTTTCCACGCCCAGCCATGCACTGGCGGCCCTCCTTCTAGCGCCAGAACTGTTGAGGCCTGGAAATTCGCATGCAACAATAGCAAGGGATTCTCCCCAGTCAACGTTCCCAACTAGCCCGTGACTGTTTGGTGTAGGGAATCCGTCCGGTTTGCGGTCCAGCTACCGTAGGTCAAGTAACAAAAAACAAAGGGTTTTACCGGTTGCGGCCCGGTCCACCGTATATATTTTTGTATCTTTTGACTTAAAGCATGATATGCAAGTGCCTATTTAACATGCAGATTGACGTAGAGTACGAGGAGCGGTCACAATGTGATGCGCAGGTTCTTACCTCTCGTCTTAAACTTTCTCACATCTAAATCACACACAGCAAGAAATTACAACTAACTACCTAACCTATCCCTAGGGAGCAAAATTATCATTCATTAATGAGTAATGTATTTTGTACATGCATTATGAAAAATCACAGATAGCTGATACTTCTTTCAAAACACATGAACATTAAAAGATATTTGAACAACCAGATAGCCAATTGTTTATGGATAGCATTCATTACTCATAGTGGAAATCTTCAAAAAATAAACCAGAGAACATTCATACAAGAACATAGGTTCAAAGAGTTAGAACGATCTCACAGTTAATGGACACAAAGCTGAAAACGAAATAGTTCCTCTTCAAC
>LPNX010797553.1:541143-579886 GCA_001517045.1 Pseudotsuga menziesii
TCGGAGTGCTTTGGACTTCGGACGCTTAGTTGCTTTGGGAGCCGCAGCGGCTGAAGCAACAAAGACAAGTCATCCCGCCATAGGCAAAGTCTTTATTGGAGGAGAAACTATTAACCGATCGGAAGGATAATGCTTTTCCCAGCCGCAACGACGGAAGAACAAAGGATAAACCATTCCGCAACACTGCCAGAACCGGAAGATAAAACTGCCAAGGGCTCGGAAAGGTAATACATTCGGAAGCTGCAACAGCGGAAACGTAAAGGACGCGACCTTCCGCAACGTTGGGGTTTAAAACGACTCAACGGCCGGAAGGATAGAGCTTTCCGCAGCCGCAACGACAGAAACCCCATAACTCAAGGATCGACGAAAATAACAAAGCGGGGCCGCAAAACCAAAACAGTAATCGGGAGAGATCACAATTTGCCGTCCGCAACGGCGGAGAAAATATTAATAACTGCGCTGATGTAAAAACCAAAGTCAGTCGATTGAAACAAACGCATCGGAGAAAACGTAGAAGCCAAGACTTGTTATTTTGCCGCAACGGTGGGAGAACCAACCAAATCAACTTCCGATTCAAACAAGCTGAGAATGTATCCAAAGGCAACAATCAAGTTTGATCAAACAGTGGATTGTTTCAAGCGTTAGAGGAAAATCTAAAACAAATGGTAGATCAATCCAAGCATTAGAAATCTTTCTAGAAAATCATTAGATCAAATCAAAGAAGAAAATCAAACTAATCCAAGCAAAGGAGGGTCCTGAAATTTTTTGGAATTTTGGGAAAAATGTTGCAGCTGCAACATGCCGATGAAGAGTTTGCCACTTGTGAAAGAATACGAATGGAAAATGTTTGCAAATGCACCATTTGCTCCATGAAAATCCACCACCTAATTGGACTCATGGTGCTTCTCTCATCCAAAGATGATATATCTGAATAATCATCTAATCCTGCTGCAAAACTAGCAAATTCTTTCTTCACCTCCCTGTGTAGATGAGCTGGAAAAATTCTCATAAGGGATTTTTTCACTCCATTAGCCACCTCTCTATCTTGATGGGGTTCCTTCCTCTTTCCATTGCTTTGAGCAATGAGCTGTTCATCATAAAATCTTGGGTTCAAGGCTATGCTAAAGTATACAATGGAGTGTTGAAACTGTTCCACCTGTCAACCATGATTTCTGTATCAAATCAGCAAAACCAACATCAATAAATACAAACTGAGGAGACTCCTGCGAAATGATTTCCATAGTCTTCTCAACCATGGTATACATGCCATCATATACCTCTCCTAAGTAAGGTTGGTCTGTATCAACGCTTCGAGGAAGCTCAAATGCAAGGGTTGTGAACTTGAGCAAGAAATCTATCTTGCTCCACCACTCCTCATCAAGATACAATCTATGCACCATAGTTCCCTGCTCTAAATCTGCTTGTCTCCACTCAACCCAAAGTTGGTTGACCACCATAGAAACTAATGGTTGCTTAACCTCAACAACGCGACACAACATGATGAAGTTGGAGGCATATCTTGTCTCAACAACTTTCAACAACTCCAATATGGAGTACTCTCGAAATATGGCCCGAGATTGGTGGTGGTTAGTGATGAATGTAACTATCTCCCTTGCTTGGCCTGTTAGTTCCTTGATCCATGGAACTCTATTGTCAATTTCCTCTAAGATCAGATTGAGATTATGGACAATGCAAGGTGTCCAAAAAATGTTATCAAACCTGTTCTCAACAATTAAACCTGCAACTTTGAAAACTGGTGCATTATCTGTGGTAACTTGCACCACCTCATTAGGCCCTATTTGCTCAATTGCTTTGACAAAAACATTAGCAATGACCTGAGCATCTTTTACCTCCCCTGAACAGTCTTCAACCTTTAGAAACATTGCTCCTTTTGGTGAAGTGGCAATGATGTTTATCAATGGCCTATGCTTGGTATCTATCCATCCATATGAGACTATGGTAACCCCAGAGCTACCCCATGAAGCACGAATTGGTGCTAAGACATCCTCCACAAGCTCCTTCTCCTTTTTTAGGAGATCAGTTCATATTTTCTCATAGTTTGGCCCCTTGTAGCCTGTAGGAGATGTGTTAATTGCGCGCACGAGATCATGCCAGTAAGGAGACCGAACCACATTGAATGGTATCCCACAAGCATAGATGGCTCTAACCACCCTTGTGTCAGCTTCATCTATCCCTTGAACATTCACCATTTTGGCTATTCTGCTCTCTTGAATTGAGGGAGTCCCTTTGGTATTTTTTGATGGTTGTACTGCTTGCTTAGCCGCTTTCCTCTTCCTTGCCTCAAGCACAATCCTTGGCTCGATGTTTGGATGTTGAATGGAAGCATTAACAAGCTAGTCATGTCTTCTTTTAAGCCTGTCACCCTCTTCTTGCTCAACTTCATACTTCCTCCTCTCACTTGGGTCACTTGTTTTTGGGCAACCTTCAATACACTTTCTTGTGTCATGCAAGAAATGTGCCCTCACTCTTGGGTAGAAACCCTTGTACTGAGATTTGCAGAGGGTACATCGCCATTCCCATGAGCCACCACCTCCACATCTTGAAATCTTTTGAACATGAGCCCAAAGAGGATAGTATTCAACCCTCTTGTTGGACTTTGGATCTGAAGCAGGAGCTTGGTTGGAGGCTATTGCTGTGGCAATTTAAAAAAAAAAATCAGCCATAAAAAAATGGATATGTGAAGGCATAATCCATGAGGAAAAGAAAAAATCATTAGCAAATCACTTCAATAGAGCATGCTTCTCACCACAAAGTGTTCGTGTAGGTGATGCTGCTCCAAAAGACTAAAATCGCTGCTCCAAAACACTGAAGTCTGAAATGATGAAATCACTGGTCCAAAACACTCAAGTCTGAAATCGTTGTTCCAAAGGACCAAAACACTGAAGTCAACCGCTCGATGTCTGCCAATCGATGAGGCAATCGCTGAGGGAAGGCTGAGCCACTATCTCCAAATGAAATCTCTGCTCTATATGACGTACTAAACGACCCATACGACTATCTCCAATCGCTCTCACTCCAATCACTGATCCGAATTTGGTGTGAGGAAGAATGACGACGATGTGTTTTTTATAAGGTCGGAATAGATTGTAGAAGCTTCTAGAAACTTTCATAAACCTCATAAACCCCTAGGTGATTAATCCAGAGTTTATAAAAATTAAAAAAAAATAAGTTTGACCAAGTGTTGACGGGCTTGCAAGAAGGAAACATGGGCTTTGAGAGAAAAATGATTTGGAAACGAGTTTCCTTCTCGTAGAAACAAGTTTCCTAAACGTGAAAGACATTTCCCAAGGTTGAAATGCGTTTCCTTGGCGTTCTGTACGTGTTTTAGTGTTTTTGTACGGAAACGTGCAGGAGACGCGCGGGGGGGTGGGGGGGGTCGTTTCCTGCAACTTAGCTTCAGATTTTGTCTTTAACAGATATACCCAACACATTTTGGTGTAGTCAACAATAAGGTCATGAGATATCTATTACAATTGGCAGAAGGAACAGGCATGGGGCCACATAAGTCAGAGTGAACCAACTCTAACTTTCTACATGCTCTGAATTTTGACTATTGAAATGGTTGCTTACTATGTTTGCCTAATATGCATGCATCACATTTGTTCATCTTCTTAGGTATGGTGGGCAAACCCAAAGACACCATTCTTTCTCAACAAGCGATGACTGTTATAATTTAGTTGACCATATCTAGCATAACAGATCATAACAAACTGGATTACAGATTACCTTCTCCATGCTGAGAGAGGTAGGCAAAGTTCTGAACTATTGCAGATGAGCCTTTCAACTTCAACAACTTTCCATCTTCATATCCGGTCATGATGACCTTGTCAGAGGACTTATCTTTATGATTCCATTGAACTTATGGATGGAATGGCCTTGCTATCGAATCTGCACCAAGGACAACGGACTTCTCTATAACTCTGGAAGATGGAGAACATTTTGCAACAAAAAGTCAGAAATCTAGGCAATTTGAGCTTGATGGAACCAATTCCCTTTGGTTTGAGGCTGGATTTGTCTGCAAAATACACTATGCCATTTACATTGTCATTCAATTCTTCAAAACAATCTTTTCTAAATGTCATGTGGGATGTTGCACTAGTATCAAACAAACAACAATCTTTATAAGGTGAAAAATATGTGATTTTATTTATTCCAAGATTAAAGTGTGCAACAGTACAATGAGCAGATTCAGGAGCTTTACTAGCTTCTTGGCTCTTACGATTGTCTTCTTTCTTCTAGTTATGTCTTTCTTTGATGGATTACCAAGTGGCCCAACACTGATTAGCTTCATGTCCATTGTTCCCATAAGGCTTACACTGTAGGTTTGGTCTTCTGTATGAGTTGTTTCTGCCCCCCTTGCCTTTGAAGTTTCTTTTTCCTCTCCCTCTTTTGCTTCTCTCTCCCTTGGAAGAGTCTTTTGATTGTTCTTTGCTTTCTGAGCAAGGCAAAGGTTGTCTCCAGTGGGCTCATTGATCTTCTTTCCAAAAGCTTTCTCTCTATCTACAATTTTCTCCACCAAGGTGTCGAAGGTGTGGTCTTTGAACTTGTCGCTAGCGTGAAGTGATTCAAGGTAGTGTGAAAATGTAGGATAGAGGGAGTTGACAAAGGCAACAAGTGGGAGGTTTGGTTGCATGCCAGTAGCTTGAATCTTATGCATGATTGCTCTATTCTCAGATTTAACTAGCATGGGATCATTATCCTTTACTTCTAAACCGAACAGTTTCAACATCAGCAAAATCACCTCCATTTCAGAATGTGAGTCGTACAAATCCTTCAATCTTTTCAAGGCACCAAAACAATATGTTGCCGGTAATATGTGTCGACTCACCTCTTCACTTATTGTTACAGTTAGCATTGCCAATGCCTTATTGTGTTTGGTCTGCCATATTTCTCGTTCTTTCTTTGATGTTGGTGGCTTTGAGTCAATTTTCAAGGTCATGTCAACATCTATTTTAATGGTGGTGCCTTCACATATGCCATGCCACAGATCATTGTAGATGAATGTGGCTTTGATCTTCATCGACCACTTTGGGTAGTTGTCTGTGCTAGTGAGTACAACACCAACTATGGATGGCAGTGAATGCATCTTCTGCGATTGTCAGCTCTGTCACCTGCAAATAAATGGTGTTTATGAAGCAAAGAAGAAAATGTGCAGGTCTAAGTCTCTGCCTTGTCTACAAAAATAGTACAAAAAATGATATTCTCTTCTTCAATAAACTTTCTGCGGGTCTAGGTCTCTACAATAGTTTGTGGTGCTTTCAAACAATACAAAAATGATAAACTCTATCATCATTCACATCATATTGAATAGTTGTGACTGTCTTCAAAATACCAAAATACAGTTCTAGCTGAGAGCATATTTTCCTTTTTTTCAATACAATATTTAATTATATGAGTATGCTACTCATGCAGTCTAATGATAGCACTTTGCTTCACACATAGTACAAATATGATGGTGTAGTTTTTCAACAAAAAAATAATGTATTCAACATTCCAACGCTTTTACTAGTCCTGACATTTTTAATGGAGGAGAAATTCCAGAGAAATCGTAGCTGAGAAGCATGCAACATTCAACGCAGTTTGGAGAATCTTATATGGTTTGCAACTTCCACATAGTACATCCACACAGTCAGAAACTTGGGACCTTCATTCTTCAGGTATCTCCACGTAGCTCCAGATAGATAAAGAATGAGATGCAGGTTCAATAGAGAGAGCCCACGCTTGTTGAAATATTAACAAGGAAAGATGTAAAAGAGTAATTTTGCATAAAAGTGAAATTAGGTTTTTGGAACCCTAATTAGGGTTTTGGTAACCTATTTTCTCAGCGACTTATAAAAGGAAGTCTGAGTGTTTAGTTTACTATGCTTCTTGAGCAGAGAGTGAGAGAGTTTATCTTCATAGGATTATGGATCAGGGCTACATGTATCAAGGAAAGGGCACATACTACTGGAATAGCTGGGAGTGCATTCCTGAGGAAGTAGAGTGGACAGATCTTTAGAGATTGAAGAGTCCTTTCTCCTATACAGTGTCAGAAGAAATTTACTGAGCAGATTCAGAGTTTAAAGAGCAACAACAGAGTGAGCAGCTGGAGGAAGACATGAGCAGCAACACGTCACACGTGTGGGACGTGAGGGGGCTGCTGCTCTTGTGCTGAGGGGGCAGAGAGGGCCCAGAGAGTTGAGGGTCTTCTTCAGTGTCTGAGGAAAGACTTTTAGTTATCAGTCAGAGTCAGACTGATAGCAGATATACTGAGTTGTGCCTCAGAGGAGTGAGGACACGACTGTATAGCTGGGGTACGTTTTCAATGCTTGAGGACGTAATTCCACTTTCAGATCCTAGCAGAGCAAAGCAGATAGACGAGGGAGCTTTCTTTAGGGAGGTAGACAGATAATACAGTGTTCAGTGACTGATAGAGCATGAGTTGAGAATACAACGTGAGGGTGAACAGCTAGGGGTGCATCTTTTAAGGGCACAAGCTGCAGCTGCTGCAGATCTAGGGCCTTGGCCCTTCAGGTTCATTTGCTTGTATCTAAACTCATTCTGTACCACTTCTATATTTATTTGTTTGCTCTGGGCTCAAGAAAGTAGAAAGCCCCACAGTTTGCTTGTTTTCCCCATTGGGGTTTCCAGCGTAAATTTCCTTGTTTTTTGTGATTGCCTGATTGAGTAAGGATTTTCATGTGTTGCAAGTTCTAAATAGATTTGAAGTATAGTTCATATTGGTTTAGTGAATTTTGTTGTCATATTAATTATCTTGACTTCTCAAAGCGAGTGGAGACCTTTGAGAAATTCTAATATGGTATCAGAGCCTCGTTAAAGGTCAAAGGAGGGCAATCACACTCAGATCTTCGAGCAACATACCAAATCTGTGTGAGGTTTTTGTGGAGGAATCAGATCTGTAGAGAGGGTGACTAGTTCTACCAGATGTGAAGAGGAGGATCCAGATCGGTGACTGTAGAGGTCAGATCTATCAGATTTGGAGTGCTGGAGTCTATATCTAAGACAGATGTAGCCAGTTTAGCTGGATAGAGAGGAGATCCACCTAGATCTACAATGCAGGTGTCAGATATGAGTTGGTGGAGGTCAGAGCTATCAGATTCGATCGTTGGGGTTTAGATTTGAGACAGATCTAGTGTGTTTCTGCAGGATAGAGACTAGATCTACCCTTATCTATAGTGTAGGTGTCGGATCTGAGTTGGTGAAGGTAAGATCTATTAGATCTGATTGGTGGAAAACAGATCTGAGTTAAATCCTTTAGATCTTGGCGTTTAAAAGTCAGATCTGCGTTTTTCATGAAAAAGGAGTTCTAGTAAGGCCTCATGGCTACTGAGATGAGAAATGATAACATAGTGTCTTCTCATTACTTGCCATTCATGCACTTTTGCAGATATAGATGAGAAGTCTATAGGAAAAATTGTCAGAGAATTGTCATTTATGTCCTGTCAATCAGCAAGTGCATCTACTACTAGCATTTGGTACATTGACAGTGGGGCCTCGAGTCACATGACTGGAATTAGACAGTACTTTGCAGATCTCATTGAAACTAGGTTAGATCTAGAAGTAGTACTGGGAGACAACTCCTCGGTCAAGGCTTTTGGACGAGGTACTGTTTCTTTTGAAAGGGATCAGGGAGAATCCATGAAGCTAAGGGATGTCTTGTACGTTCCTGGATTAAAGAAAAACCTTGTGTCGGTTTCTACTATAGAGGATAGGGGATTTTGGATGATGTTTCGTGGTGGACATGTGCTCATCATCCTAAGGGATCCAACATAACTTCAGCAGTGAAAATTGGTGTTCGAAGTGGGAAACTTTACAGGCTCAGTTTTCAGCTTCATCATGCTCTAGCCCATGATAGTAGCAGTGATTGTGGTGAGCTGTGGCATAGAAGGATGGCTCACCTACATCATCTTGCTTTGAGGTTTTTAAGGGAGATTGTGACAGGTGTTCTTGAGTTTAACATAGAGCATAATGAAGTGTGCAAAGGGTGTGCTCTTGGTAAGTATGTACTAGTTTCCCCGGTAGTGACAGCAGGTCAGTAGGGGCTCTTGATCTGACGTCTATTACATCTCTGAAAGGTTATGAGTACTACATAACCTTCATTGATGATTTATACAGGAAAACCTGGATCTATTTTTTGAAAACCAAGGAATCAAAAGAAGTCTTACAAAAGTTTAAAGAGTTTAGAGCTATGGTAGAAAACCAAACTGGGAGAAGGATCAAAGTTTTATGATCTGACAATGGGGGAGAATATACCTCCAAGGAGTTTGATGCTTTCTGTGTTCAAGAAGGAATCAAGAGACAATTGACTGTACCCTACACACCTCAACAGAATGGGGTGGCTAAGAGAAAGAATAGAGCAATAGTTGGTGCAGTAAGATCTATGTTGCATGATCAGGGTTTGCCGTTCTTTCTCTGGTAGAGGTGTGTAACACGACTGTGTATATTCAAAACATGAGTCCTCATAAAGTTTTGGGAAGTAAGACTTCTGAAGAGGCTTACCCAGGAAAGAAGCTTGATGTAGGGCACTTCAAGATATTAGGGTGTCTTACCTACTCTCATGTTCCGTCGAAAAAAAGGACTAAGTTGGAAACATCTCTGAAAGGTTATGAGTACTACATAACCTTCATTGATGATTTATACAGGAAAACCTGGATCTATTTTTTGAAAACCAAGGAATCAAAAGAAGTCTTACAAAAGTTTAAAGAGTTTAGAGCTATGGTAGAAAACCAAACTGGGAGAAGGATCAAAGTTTTATGATCTGACAATGGGGGAGCTCCAAGGAGTTTGATGCTTTCTGTGTTCAAGAAGGAATCAAGAGACAATTGACTGTACCCTACACACCTCAACAGAATGGGGTGGCTAAGAGAAAGAATAGAGCAATAGTTGGTGCAGTAAGATCTATGTTGCATGATCAGGGTTTGCCGTTCTTTCTCTGGGTAGAGGTGTGTAACACGACTGTGTATATTCAAAACATGAGTCCTCATAAAGTTTTGGGAATTAAGACTTCTGAAGAGGCTTACCCAGGAAAGAAGCTTGATGTAGGGCACTTCAAGATATTAGGGTGTCTTACCTACTCTCATGTTCCGTCGAAAAAAAGGACTAAGTTGGAACCCACAACAGAGAAGGGTATCTTTGTTGGGTATGACAAGATTTCAAAAGCCTATTGCATATATATTCCTGCAAGAAAACATACTGTTGTGAGGCGGGATGTGAAATTTGAGGAAGACAAGGCATTCAGAAAATCTCGTGAGTTGGACAAAGGGGAGAAGCAAGCTTCCCCTTCTCAGGTGAATACAAGTCAGGGCACAACCACACAGGTTTCAGGAGTGACAGGTTCTCAAGTGACTAGTTCCTCAGGTTCAGGTGCTGGCTCAGGGGAAGAGCCATAGGATGGTGGCACAACAGGTTCAGGTTCTTAGATTACAGGTTCTTGTGTGACTGGATCTCAAACCACCAAAGCTACTACTTTTGAAACATGGTCTCAAGCTGTGAGTTGGGACGAGGATGAGCCCTTCTCTCCTTTAGAAATTACTTCAGGAAAGAGGAATCCCAAGTGGCTTCAAGAAATCCTGAAGGGAGCTCAGTCGGCGGGAACTCCTAAGAGGGCTGCTAGAGAGAGTAAGGTCCTTGAGAGATTATGTAGCTATGTAGCTATGGTGAGCAATATTAGTGAGTCCGAGCCATCATCTTATGAGCAGGAAACATGCGAGCAAGTCTGGAGAGATGCCATGGTGGAAGAATATGCTTCCATCTTGAAAAATGATATCTGGGAAATTATACCGAGACCTGAAGGGAAGTCTGTAGTAACTTCCAAATGACTATATAAAATTATTATGCTGCAGATGGCAGCATTGAAAAGTATAAAGCTAGGTTTGTAGCGAGAGGATTCTCTCAATTTGAGGGGATTGATTATGACGAGACCTTTGCATTTGATGCTAGATACACTTCAATCAGAGCTATTATCTCCATTGCTACAGAATTGAGATGGAAGATCCATCAGATGGACGTGAAGACTGCTTTTCTAAATGGAGTTATAGAAGAGGAAGTTTACATTGAGCAACCAATGGGTTTTGAAGAACATGGGAGAGATTCTCATGTGTGCAGACTAAAGAAAGAATTGTATGGTCTGAAGCAAGCTCCAAGAGCTTGGTATTCAAGAATAGATGCCTACTTAAAGCAAATGGGGTTTCAAAAGAGTGAGGCAGATCCGAACCTCTACTTCATAGTAGTCGAAGGGGATGCTTTCATTCTTGTCTTGTATGTTGATGACCTATTTATTACAAGAGCTGAGAAACTCATAGCTAGCTGCAAGAAAGACCTTACTTTAGAGTTTGAGACGGAAGACATCGGATTAATGCACTATTTATTGGGCATGGAGGTTTGGTAGGAGGATGGGCATATTTTTCTAGGGCAAGGAAAATATGCTGTTGTAGAAAAATATGCTGTTGACATCTTGAAAAGATTTCAGATGGAGGATTGCAGACCTCTCACTGCCAACTGGAAGAAGTTGATGACTTCTGAGGGAGAGTTGGTTGATCCAACCAAAAATCGTTAGTTGATAGGATCTCTGATGTATTTGGTTAACACTAGACCTGATATAAGTTATGCAGTCAACACCTTGAGTCAGTATATGGCGGAACCCAGGAGAGCACACTGGGTGGCTGCAAAGCATGTGCTCAGGTACCTTAAAGGTACTATAGACTATGGTTTGAACTATGAGAATAGGGATGGAATTGAGTTGACTGGCCATACAGATTCTGATTGGGCAGGAAGTGTTGTGGACAGGAAAAGCACCTTAGGGTGTTGTTTCAACTTGGGTTTGACAGTTGTGTCGTGGTTTAGCAGGAAACAAAAGTTAGTAGCTTTGAGCTCTGCTGAGGCATAATACATGGTAGCCAGTCTAGCTAGCTGCGAGGCTATTTTCCTTCGCAAGATGTTAGTGAGTTTATTTGAATCTCAGTTGGAGCCAACTATGATCTACTGTGATAATCAGCGTTGCATGAAACTCACAGAGAATTCAATATTTCATGATAGATCCAAACATATTGAGATTAGATATCATTTCATCTGGGATCATATTGGTTTAGTGAATTTTGTTTCTAGATTGATTATCTTGACTTCTCAGAGTGAGTGGAGGCCTTTGAGAAAATCTAATAACGCTCTTGTAGATAGAATCCATGCACGCACCAATAGTAGAGAGATTAACAACAACAAATAAGAGGCAATGTTATCAGAACTGGATCGGTGGTCGAAACAGTCGGACCTAAGACCCAGAACTAGACAAAAATTGGATTAAAAAACCGGTTGAGCAAAAATACATAAAATACTCATATTTTCAATATATATATATTGCATCCATGTGAATTCAAACCATTATACACAAATATGTAAAGTTCAAACTTCAACTACAAGATAGTTTAGACTCTAAAGGCTAAGACTCTAACCAACAACCTATAGGCAGTATACTAGTAATAACTTACAAGTAACACAAAAGTAACAAAATGCATTATTTTCATGAGCATATTACAGTTCCAACTTCCAATCCATAACTTTTTCGTATTTTGTATTCTAATTTGGAATTGTTTTTTAACATATATAGCCATTCTTATTCTCTTCCTGCAAGTTGCAATAAAATATCCACACTATGCTTGTGTATCTTTCCTTGTACCTTCTTTGTGATTACACTGAAGGCTGAACTTTGAAACCTCTACCAATTTATGAAACATTTTTATGTTGCATTATGCACGTCATAGCTTTCAACTTACAGCTGGTAACATTGTAACACAGTACATTGTTGACTATAGCACAATTACAAGTTACAACTTACATGTGAAAATTTAAATGAGAATCTGAAGTTTAAACCTACGCTGCGGGGAATCGCCCCCCCTCATCTTCGCTCCTGATTTGCGCTCCCAGAGGAATCGACTAGGAATCGCTCTCGGAATCGTGATTCTTGATCGCTTCCCCTTGGGGGGGGAAACAGATACGACAAGTTTTCAAAAAAGCCAGACACGATATAGTAGGGAAACGACATATATATATATATATAATTGTCATCATAATATTATCATTGTACATCATCATCATCACTTGACACTACCATCTAATATGATTAATCATACATGTAACATGCTACTATGAAAGCTTTTAACTAATATTATCTTAATCATCATGCCCAAAGTCAAAGTCATCATCGATGTCCTCAACAGAAGTAGACCAAAAATAGGGATCCCCAGCCTGGCTTGATTCCCTTGGGCTTGAAAGTATCTATCCAGCACCAATGTTCACATCCTATGGCTAAGGAAGTGGGTCCAAGTCCATCCAAGACATAGGAGTTCAACAATCAGCACAACCAAGTTCAAGGTACACAAGGGGTTGATGTGCTTGATACCCTCATACATAATAGGATCCGGTGGAAACGTTGCAATCCTGAAATCCTGAAAACTGTTAAGTCTGTTGAATTCTGAATGGGATAAAACATTCTACTTTTTGCATATGAAGTCCGATGGGGTCGGAACCACTCTCAAACATCCTGAAACAGTTAATGGTAATGTTAAAAATTTAAGTAAAAGGATAGAAAATGAAATATAAGGAAAATGTCACTTTTACTTTTACTTTATAGCCATTTAATATTCTTTATAGCTTCCATGGAGAGGCCTTGGGCCCCTTAGGGTTTCAACGTAGACTAGGAAAACAATTAAAAAATCGATTTCAGAAATAAAAAACCATTGGAAGCATGGCCATCTCTCTTTGATACGTTTCACAATTTTCCTGAAACTTATCCAAAATCCTTGAAACGTATCTGTGATTCCGTACTAATCTGATACGTTTCAGTGACGTTTCAGGGCCGTATCCCCTTCGTTTTAGGATCCGAAACGGGGAACGACTTTTCAACAAGGCTACTGGGACGTTTCTGGTAACTTAGCAAATCCCTTTTGGCCTCTTTATAAATGACAATTGACTCTAGCTCTTCGTCTTCCAAGATGAATAGCCAAGATTAAATCTTGGGGTCTCAAGATCAACAATTGTGAAATTTTTGCAGTTTATCACAACTTAACTCATTTTTTCTCATCGTAAATCAATAGTCACTTTAACTTTATAAATGAAGTTAATGTCTAGGAAAGTTACTTTTGGTCACTTCTACATGCTTAGATCCACCAAGCCTATTAAAGACCATCCGAGCTATAAAACTCAACACTCCCTCTTAGGGAGGAGGGTGTTCTGCACCACCCTTAGCTTATCTATGAATTTGACAAATTTCCCTTTCATCAAAGCCTTCGTGAGGATGTTTGCAACCTGCTCATCTGTAGATATGTACTGAAGCTAAACTTCTCCTCTCTGAACATAGTCATGGATGAAGTGGTTCTTGATCTCAATGTGTTTCGACTGGTCATGAAACACTAGATTCTTTGAGAGTTTGATGCAACTTTGACTTTCACAATGAACCACTGTTGGAAGCAACTCCTGACCTAATAACCCACAAGTAGCTTGTGAAGGGATATGGCCTCACAACTTGCCAAACTGGAAGCCATATACTCTGGTTTGACATAACTCAATGCAACCGACTTCTGCTTCTTGCTGAACCAAGACACTACTACTGACCCGAAGCTGAAGCAACACTCGAAGGTGCTCTTCTTGTCTGTTACGGCTCAAATTAGCAGTCTTAAATAAGCAACACAATTTAGACCGAATGTTAGTGATTAGTAAGCATGTGGAGAGAGGTCTAAGCCCAAATGTCACCGCAGCCTAACCTCTCAATTTCTTTGTGTAACTCCTAAACCCAGGGGAGAGTCCTTTAGTACTTGCAAACAACAAGATACATCCAAATACTTTTCTACAACCTTGTAACCAAATCAATGCCTTATATGGAGTCAACAATGAATAATATAGACACATAAATCAGTATACAGGAGTTAATTCAGTTTAATAATCAATATCATAACTTTCAATATACTTCATGAATCCCCATGTAAGGGCTTCACACCTCCCAAGGCAATACCTTAGAAAGGTGTGCTCCGAAGGGGAGAGGGCTAAGTGGCCTAGGGCGCACCTTTTGGCCCAATTAGAGCTGCAAAATACCTAGCATAAATTGTTGAACTTTCTAATTATCATATTTGTATCACCAATAATCTTTAAAAATTTGAAATTGTCAGCCACAACATTTATACCTTCAAGTTTCAAGCAAAAGGATAAATGTCAAGTACCACGGTGAGGAGAAGTAAATACTACACCTGTCCACATACCTATCTTGGTTCTGTTGAGATGCATCATTGAAAACTTACCAGTACATGCTAGAAATGGCTGCTTATCATCTTGAACACTTCCTGAGAGATATTGCTGGGAATGGTAATCATGGCACACCCAAAGGAAAGATAAACCCATTAGCTCAATGCCTTCAAAAGGAGTCTTTGTATGAAATCCAACACCGTCCTCGATGCTAGGAAGGCACGACTGAACTGAGCCCAAAGAAATCTCATCGAAGATGTGGCTTCCAAAATTTTCTAATCCTTTATCATCATAATGGAAGAGAAACATATGGTGATCATCTGTAATAGCAATAGGATCCACAATCTGAAGTGCTTCATCATCAAATGTAACCACAAAAGGATTGATCCTATCGTCATCATTGATGCCACAAGGAGAAGGAACTATCATATCTTCATCAACTGTGCTTTCAACATTCTTTCAACTCAAAAGATCAGAAAAACATCAAGGAGTTAGTCCCACTCCTCAAAGCAAGTTCGGAAAAGATACATCGTCAAAGTGGAACCAGGCATCCAGGTATGAATATAGATTCAATGGTTATTGCTATTCATGTAATGGTTTTGGTCCCAAGGCTATGGACTGTACATTCCATGGAAGAAGAAGTGCTGGAAGTCCCAATAACACGATTAGATGTTGGACTTGTAACTATATTGGCCATGTTGCTGCAAATTGCCACACCATGAGATGCTACAACTGTAGTGGCTTTGGTCATAAAGCCCAAAATTGTGCAAGTCTAAGGAGACAATCTATGAAGAGTCGTTCATACACACCTACAAGGAGAACCAATGAATCTTTGAAGCAGAATAAAGCAGGCAGATTTGAAGCTCAAAGGACAAGTGGTCACAGCCAAGGACATTCTCAAGTATGGATGAAAAATAATGTTTTGAATGAAGTAGATCAGTGCACAGAAGATGGCTGCCATATGGCAAGCCAAACTTGAGGTCTTTCAAAGACCTTGATGCACCTTGAGTCCTTGAAATTTGGAGGATGGACTCAAGAGAAAGTGATGGCTACTCCAAGCCAAGAAACAGGTCCAAGGATCAGATTGCAAACCTTGTTAGCCTTGGCATGAATGGAAATTAAAACGATGACACAAAGGTTGGGGGCATCTTGTTCAGGCACTTGATGAAGTCAACAAGTTTTAAAGACAAGAAGAATTATCTATCCTAGAAGACTTGCTTGGCACTCTGTAACATGATTCATTTTCTGTCAAAATTTTGAAGTACACAACATAGCAAGCAATCAAGATGGTGTAGATTCATCCAGCAGCAGCACAGAGGAAACTTGTGATACTTCTTGCACCCATTCCAAAAATGGCTGTGATTATGTAAAAGAACATTACTCAAACATATGTTAATGATAAACTTTTGATAGAGTTTTGGACATCCTTTAAAAATTGAAGATCATCATTGTTGATAGGGGGAGCAGTATGACAAGATAAAATGTAGCAGCATTGTAATGTTGTCATTGATGCATACTTATCTTTCATGAATTTACTAGATGACAATCTGGATATTATGAAAAACAATTTCAGGTACAAAGATCAAAGCTCAGACAGATAAGACAGCTCTGATGTACACCTTGATTGTACACACATTAAAGTCATCCTGAAAGGCATCTGAAGTTGCAAGACACAGGCATTCAAACAGTAGCATAAAACAGTGAATGAAAAACAAGGTTGGAAGTTTAAGCTTAGGTTAAACATACTCAGAATTTGGTGATGCATGAGGACTGAGCTCAACATCTCCACTATGTCTGAAATTCTTGAAAAGACTCTTGAGATACCTTGCTTGCACTTTGCTTTGAGAAATGACGAAAGTGCTGTTTCTGGTGGTTCATGATCAATGAACAACAGAGGTAGCATGTGAATATGGAGCAGTCAACAAAGTGAAAATTTGTCACACATTCCAAAGACTAGTCAAACAATGACAAGCCACATTCTATTTGTACAATAAGAAGAAGCAAATTAAAGAGCAGACAGATCAGCAAATGAAAGGAAGTCAACGAATATAGTTTGGGTTAATTTAACAAAAACATTTTTGTTATCATTCAAAGACTGAAAAAGAGGGTGTTACTCTACCAAACATCAGGATAATATAATAAAAGTATGACTACCTTTGTGAGAGTATGATCAAGCAAAAGTTCTGGTGGAGAGGCAACATCAAAAGCTAGTAGAAGCAAGAAGATCAATGAGGCATCTTGACAGGGGGAGAGAAGTTTTTCAAGCTAGCAGACACTTCACTTTGATCTCAGAAGACATGCTGATGTTTTTGATGGATAAATGTCTGACCCTTTGTCATTAATGTCAAAGGGGGAGAGTAATTGAAGAAGGTTGCCATCAATGACAAAGGGGGAGTTTGTTGAGCATGGTTGTCATTGATGACAAGCCATTAATGACAAAGAAGGAATTAAGGTTGATGACATGCCAAGCATGACTTGGTTGTTTGGGCATTGGAGACCATTCACCGTTGTTGTGTGCTTTGGAGCACTAGCTAGCACAAATGACCCATTCTGTGGTCATTTGTTGAAGATGATGTAGCTCATATGTGGAGCCCTTGAAGTGGGTATGATGTTCTCGATGCCCTTGTTAGTGATGACATGCTTCAAGGAATACATGATAAAGAATTTCTTTTGATGATGCCTTTGAAGATGCCTTGAAGCCTATATGCTTGTTGTAGAAGTTCTTAATTTATGAAAAAGATGGAGCCTTTGCTTATGATTGGATGATGGTGCCATTTCTAGTGGTGGTGTTCACGTGTTATAGCAGACATGATGATTGGCAGCCCTTGAAGTGTTATGGTACCGAAGCCCTTATGCCTGTTCTTGCATGAGTGAATGGAGTCCTTTGCAAGACAAAGAAGTCCATGGATTAAGCCCCCATCCCTTCTAAAAGGATTAAGTCCTTGTTGTGGGTGACATGAAGACTTTGGTTGAGAACTACTAATGTTGACATGGAGCCCTTGCAATCTCTGAAGAAGCCTTTGGTACCCTAACATTTGAAGACTTGTGGATGGAAGTGGCAACAAAACAAATATAATTTGTTTGAAGTCAACAGTCAGCCTACTAAAAGGGTCATCTAATTAACAAACTCAATATCCACAAAGTCGGCTCCATAAAACTCCAAACGATTTTTTTTAATTAAAAATTAAATTAAGACAGGTTGGTTAAATAAAAAATTATTATGGAAAAACACTATAAATAACAGGCTGACGTCCTTTTTATATAAAAAAATGTTGAGGGGTGAAAAAGAGCTATGACCTTTTTAATAACAGGCTGACATCCTTTTTACATTTTGTAGCTGGGCTACCATGATGCAGCATATAGACTTATCTTTTATTCTATTCCGGGCTACTTTTCACATGGGGTATTAGCATGGATCATTACGCCTTCAACCATTCCAGAGTCTTGTTCATCAGATTTTCCTTGCCAGGATTGAGATTTAGGAGTCCATGGAGATGCTTTTGGTGATGATCTAGTTCATTGGAGCAGAGCAGCAGATCAGAGTTGATACACACAGTTATAGAGGGGCCTATCAGTTGGAGACATGTATATATGGTGACATCAAGTATATGCTTCTTTGGTTTGATTTTTCTCTATGATGTATGTCAAACACCTATGCTTGTCATGTTAGGATGATTATGGTGACCTATGCTTATATGTACTAGTGCCTTAACTTGTGTTATGACTAATCAATGGATTTGATGTGAAAACTGTTGCTCATGCCATGCTCATACAAATAGTAAACCTTAGTGCTTTGATGGATCCATGTGTCACTTGTCCCCATCTATCCAGTTCATCAGTTTTCAAATGATTATCCCATGACTTATACTGATTGAGACTGGTGAGATTGAAGATCCTTTCCCCATTGTGAGCCCTATATATGATAGACTCCATGTTGTTATCTGTCTTTGGCTATGAAGTATGTGGCTTGGCCAGTGTGGCTGGGTTCACAGGGTAGTTCTTCTTTAGTTCTCAAAACAAGTGCTCCACCATAACAGTGTTCCTAAACACTAAAATCATCGGAACGCATAAAATGAAATGCAATTAGAAGAAATTGTCATAGCCATATCCAACTCTTTGAAAGATAAACTTGAGAAGTTAGCTACAAAAAATGAAATGCAATCAGTTGAATTGTCAAGCTCAAAAGGCATCTAGAAGATAAGGAGAAAGAATTGACCTGCAAGCTACAAGACAAAGATAGTGAGATAAGAACCTACAAGATTGAAGAAATATTGGTAGAGAAATTAAGAACAAAACAAGAACTTGAAATCAAATCCTTGAAGGTAGAATTACAGAAGGTGTGTCCGACAAACCTTGAATTTGAAAAGGAGCTCTCAGAACTCAGAAAGGAGAATCATGTACTAAAAGGTCAATTGCAAAAATCCCATGAAGATGATCAGAATTCAAAAGGACAGATGGAAATAGAAGAAGATCTAACAAAACAACTCCAAGAAAAGATAGAAATTTGTCAAAAGCAAGAATTGACGATCCTCTCTTTGAAGGAAGATTTGGACAAAACAACTACTCAGTTAAAGACAAATTCAAAGATCGAGAAGAACATTGAAGAAAGTAAAAGCTTTATGGAAAATGAAGAAAAGACTAACAGTTATACACGTATTCTCAGAAGATCCCGTGATCAACAAGAATCAAGAGAAGGTACATCACAAAGAAGATTCTTTTCTCAGAGATACCCTATGATGTTCAATGGCTACTATTACAAGTGCAATAACCATGGTCACAAATCCATCCATTGTAGAGCTCATGACAAAATCATGCCAAGAAGAAATCAAGGTGGGTTTTCCGTTCAGTGTTACAATTGCTATCATTATGGTCATTTCGCAAAACATTGTAGGATGCAGGGACAAGTTAAAGTTTGGAGAAGAAAGCAAGTTCAATCGAATGACATGAACAACCATCAATCTACCAAGTATGGAGAATAAAGTTAGTAGATTGCACCATTGATCAAAACAGAAATGATGAAAATCTTGGGAAAAACCCAATACCATTTTGAAGACTTTTGACCAGTGATATGAAGTGTACAAAGAATGTGTAAAAGGAGCTATGTACCTGATTATTAGATTTGATATCAACGATCACACTCTTTTCAGTATTGTATAGTAGTTGGTTCCAGTATTATCCTTGTGATAGAATAAAAGTTCATCAAAATATCAATAGTGTCTAGTGATGGGGGGGAAATATTGCCAAAGGAATTTCTTATTGCCATTAATGCAAACAACAAGAAAAGTTGACGAAGGAAGAGAAGTTGATGGCAGGGGGAGCATGCCTTGATGGGGGGCAGTATTGTCAAAGGATGTTCCCTTTGCCATTGATGCCAAAGGGGAGAGAGGTTTTGTTGGTAGGGGGAGCTTGTTCTGAAAAGGAGTTATGGTGTTGTCATCAATGACAAAGGGGGAGATTGTTGATTAAGTTGTCATTGATGCAAACAGTGTCTGGTCATTGATGCCAACTGTTGAGTCCTTGGTGCCCCTTGTGGGGCCCTTGAGGGTTAGTGTTTAGTTTGTGGTTGTTTGTGTCAGAGGAGCCCTTTTGACCTTGTCCAAGCCCAAGCTTGAAGCCCTTGAAGGCCTTGGAACAATGGAAAAAAGCCTTGGTTAACCATTGACTTGGTCAAGTGCCCCTAAGTTGTATCTTGGTACCATTTGAGTCCATTGTCGAGTTCCTTGATCCTGGTTGATCTTTGGTTAGTGGTCTTTGTGCTGCTTGTTATGCTTGTATTTGTTTTGGTCTCTTGATTGGTTGTTGGATGGATAATGTGGCTCATATGTGTAAGTTCCTTGATGTGTTGATGCTGGAGCCCATTGCTTGCATTGGATGTTCTTGAGGTTGTTGAGTTCTTGTGGGGTCCTTGAGTCCACAAGCTTAGATCTTGATCCTCTTGCATGTAGAGACTTGGGTCTTGAACCCACACATATGGTGGTTTGATGGCCCTTGGACGCTATATGGTCATTGACATGTTGTAGTCCTGTGATCATGCATATGAAGCCCATAAGGTGTTGCAAACTAGTGGTGAGGTCTTTGTATCCCTCTTTTGGGGTGTTGGTACTCTTATGGTTATAAAGATATATATAATGGAACCATTGGATATGTTTTTAATGATATGGAGACCTTGAATATGATGATGATATTCTTGAAAAAGTCTTTGTTCCCACTTGATTGGTGGTGTTGGGGTCCTTGATACTCTTGATATGATGAGTATATGGTGGATCCCTCCTCCTTGTCTATGTATGTGAAGACCATTGAATCCCTCATGCCTTTGATGATGTACATTGAAGCCTTTGACCTTGGAACTTATGCATAAGGTAACATGGTCTTTGACACCTTTATGTGTGAAATCATTGAAGTCCTAAACAAATTGAATAATTTAAGGGTATTAGACCAAGAATTTGAAAATAAACCCATCATAGGGAGATAGTCCTCATCAAGCCATTTATGTTGATATGTGGAGCATCTTCTAACTCCTTAAGGTTGAAGAGATGTGAATTTTTGAAGTTGGTGTACCCCACATTTTTGGGTCATCCGACCAAAAAAAAGATAATTTAATTATTTGTAATTTTGAATTGCATGTCGACCCAGTTTGAGGTACTAAATTTCCTCCACAACCTATATAAATAGAATATCAAACATTTCATTTATTCATGAACCAAGTCTCTCTTTGGTATTTTGGAACTCTTGTAGAAAAGTGCGAAACTTTGTTGAGGAGAAATTTTTGGGCATCTTCACTACAATTGACATAACTTTCTCATACGGAATCAGAATTACAAAATTCTTGGCTTGTTGGAAAGCTTGTTACGAGGGCTGTGTGATGACATGATATAGAGATTCTTTTGGTTTGTCTACTATTTCTTCATCTTGTGATCTTCAAAAAGGTATGTTTCATGCTTCTAGGTTTTTCTTGTGATGGCACATGTCTCTCATGGATAGAGTTCATCTTTGATCTTAGTATGTGAGCCTATATATTGGTATATATCTTTGAAGTCATTGAATATGTTATGGAGGTTATGGTGACGGTAATCTTGGGATATCTTTTGATGTGATCTTGATATAGATCTTGATGATTATCTTGGATATTGTTGGCATAGATTTTGGTGTTTACTTTGACTGTTGTATAGAGCAGTATTGAATGAGAAGTTGACATGTATGTAATAGATCTTGTGAGTGATTTATTTGATCAACCTAAGTGTTTTCTTTGAAAGCTAGTTTGACAAGTGTTGATCATTGTGTCTTTGACCTAAGTGGAGCTGGACAGTTATTGACTGTTAATGACAACGTTTGACAATATTGTAAGTGACTATTTGCTTGATTTGTTGACTTGATTTGAGTGGAGTGAAAAATCCTTTTGTGTCTAAGAGTTTATGAGACTGGCTGAGTTTGACATAGTTGGTTAAGTCTTATCTTCTTGGCTGAGGTTAGTTGGTTGAGGCTTATCATGTTTGATAGTCAAGTATTCCTTGACTGTGATTGAGGTTGGTTGTGGTGTCATTGAGTTGAGTGTGTTTGGACAAAGTTTAGTTGATCGTATGTGAAGTCTCTTGGTTGCTCAAATGTGTCTCTTACTTGATGAACTAGGCCAAGTAAGACGGGTTGGTTGAATGTTAGAGCACTTGATTAGATTAACGCAAGTATATGATTGATTTAGCATAGGTACACAAGCAACTTGGTACAGGTTGGTTCAATTGAGCAGGATTGACAAAAGTTGTCGTATGTGCAGTTGGTTTGAGTCAGACTGGCTGAGTTGTATGAGCAGTTGGTTTCACTCAGGTGGACTGCGTTTGGTGTGCATTTGGTTAGACCGAGATTGACCGAGTCGGATGATGTGTGCAACTTGATTGTTTTGCATAGATTGATTAGACACATTGTTTTGCACAGGTTATTGGTAGAGGTGTGGTGCAGTGGCCAGTTGATGAGCAGTGATGAGTTGACGAGCAGTGACAGTGATTGTGCGGTGTAGTACATATGTTAGCTAGTAGGTCCGTAGGATCAATGCGGTTGGTGGTGTAGTAGTTCAGTTTCTATCTTCATATCGGGGTGGTAGGACAGGGCACGGAAAGGGGGTTGTAGCCTCCTTCCGGTTATAGCCGGAGAACTAGGGAGTTGGAGCTTCCTTCAGGTTGTAGCCTCCTTCCAGTTGTAGCTAGAGAATTGAAGTCATTGTAATAAAGGGGCTGCTGCCTCCTTCTAGTTGTTACTGGAAAACTATTATTATAAAGGATTCCGTGGTTTTTCCCCCAGGACTTGGGTTTCCATGTAAAATATAGTATATTGTGTATCATGCTATGCTTCTTATGTGATGATGATACGATGATGATAATAATGTTGATGATGATATAATGATAATGTGATAATGCATAATATTGAATAAGTTGTTGATTGTTAAAATTGAAAAAGTAATATAAGCTGCGCACACTGATTCACCCCCCCTGTCAGTGTACCTGGTGTGTCCAACAGGTAGCGGGTCTAGGACTTAGTCATTTACTGGAGCCCATAAGGCTTTTCAGGGCACTTGCTTTTATATGCTGGCTACTATCTCTTGTGAAATGTAAAGTGTATTGAAAAGGTTAATGGTCAAAGGATGAGCACCCACTCTTTGTATAATGTTCAACTCATTTGCCCCTAAAGAGAAACAGGGTGAGACTAGTCTGTAAACGTTGTGTCTTTGTCAGTACTGGAGCCCAGAAGGCTTCTAAAGCACCTGCCTTTGAAGGTTGACCTATGTTGCAAATAAAGTGCAAAGGAAAACTTGCTAGAGTCTAAGGGAAGCATATCCAAGTACTTTATCCATTTGTGAGACACCTCCATCCCCTTGATATTTGTCATACATATGTCACCTTGGTTGAGTGTATTGTTTATCATTCGGATAGATCACTTAGTCAAAGTCAGTTAAAAGTCATTCCCCTTTGCCTTAACCTTGTTCTTCCATCCTCACCAATCAGTAGCACATTGTTTACCCTTTGTAAGTATAGCATGCACAAGTAGACTTCCTGAAGGTCTTGAGATTCTTCAGAAGCACATGTATATCTTTTATTATTATTATTATTGTCACCATGATTATGAATAACATTGATTTAAGCTTGGATTTGATATGCACCATTAGAGCATTTCTTACCTTGGATGTTTATAGGATCATATTGATGAAGTATCTCACCTTTAGTTTGGGTACTTTGGCTTGGTCAACCTAGTTGACCAAGTCAAGCACGGTTCCCAAGGAAGTGACTCAGAAAACATGATCTATATTTGTTCCAGGCATGCCCAGGACCAATACTGCGGTTTCAGTTTTGAGAGTTTGGCCCCAGATCTCCAGATCAATGATTATTATCACTTTATTACTGGCCAAATGATCAAATTTTATTTTAGAGGGCAATATGTTGGGTTCTCCTAGAGCAGTGTAGTGTTCCAAGGGGTACGAGTAGTCACTTAAACCATTCTTTTTTGTCTACATATCATCCAGAGCAGTTAGTTTGCCCCAATTCTTATCTTGAACAGAGTTATGGTGATTTTTATTAGTTTAAGAGGATGTACCACCAAAAAATGAATTAGAGAATTCACTGAAAAAATCGATTTGGCCTCTTGAGTCAAGGAAATGCCTTGGAATTTTGGCAGATGATGTGTCTCAGCATCCCGGACAGTCCTCCAACAGTTTTCAGTCAGCGCATGTCCGGATTATTTTATTTTGGCTTAGCCAGTGAGGAAAGCCCCCCAAGGGGCTCCTCGTCTACTTGGCTAATGATGTATTTCACTATTATATCATATGATTTGAAGTTGTAAAGGGGCCTAGGGTGAATTAAGCCCCTAGTGACCCTCTCTCATGTATTATTATGTCACACTTAATGTTATATCGCGACTTTCACCTAGGATATGCTTCCTTGTGCAAAGTGCGACCCCTTGGTTGACTCAGTCACTTGATCTATGTATTGATCTTTGTATTTTTGATCTCCACCGTCGAAGATGTCTTAATCTCGATCGTTGGATGATAGTTGGTTAGAATGTGGGCACTCTTAAACTATTTAAGAGAGGTGCCCCCCCCCATTTTATTCATGAGCTCTGGCATCGAAATTTGAATAAAAAAGATTTGTCTGGGATTATTCTCTGTGTATCTTGTAAATGACTTGATTATTTGATGATTGGCATTGTTGCTCTTCTGTATTGAGCTTGTTTCGGGATATATCTTGCATTTTTTCCTTTACCCATTTCATCTGCAGGGAAGGAGGCGCGCTAGGAGAGTGAGGGCGCATCTGTGGGGCAACTCACCGTTTGCCCGGCTCTTGGGTGTTTGGTTCAAGGAGTATCTTTTTTTCTATGAATTTTTACTTCTTGTCCTTTCCTTATTCTGTAGATCTTGTTCATTTGTCTGATCTTCTGATTTTTCTCTGATTGGGCAAGTTGAAGAGGGTGCTTGGGTGATTGGCTGAAGCTCAAGAACATCAAGATTCTCTTCGGAAAAGTTCATTTAATCAAGGAGATAGCATTCTTCATCATTTCTGAGGTCATCTGCAAAATCCAGGTACGTCTCACAGGTAATTTCTCTCTCATTTAATTTCTGTATGCATTGCCCACCATTGCTTTAATTGAAAAACCCTTGTTTAGCATTAGGAAAAATCACCAGACCCAATTGCATCGGGAATCTGCAATTTTGGCAATTTGGGTTTTGTTGGCCACGTTGAAAAACCCCCTCTCCCTAAAATGTCAAGCTTGGACTCCTCTGCCCATCTCTAGGCATTGGTTTCAATCTGGGAGAAAACGCCCTTGTTTGGTCTACTAGCCAGTTTTTCTATGTATTTTGTCCGGTTTCACTTGGGTATTTTTTCACTGTCAAATCATTCATCCAAGTTAGTGTGTAGGAAGCCGTAATTGTCCATATCAACTACGTCTTGGAGATTTCTCAATTATTTGCTTAATTCCCCCCAGGCTTCGGGTTTGATCATTTGAACCGACACACTAAAATCCTAGATCTGATTCGAATCTTCATAAGGCACCCGATATTATCACTTGAGTAACATTTCCAGTCTAGAATAACCACCCTACTCAGGTATCCTTAATTTGTGGCTCATTCTTGAATCTAGGGTTTCAGACACTCACCTTATGTATTCTCCGTCAGGACTCTAATCTGGTGATTTGTCTTGGATCTTTCCTTTCAGAATAGATCCGGGTCTCCCCCTTTGTCACTTGGGCTTCTCTAGTGGCATAAAGCGAAGGAATCCCTAATCGACGTGACAACCATCCATATTTTGGGGGTTAGGGTTTTAGTAGGTCATAGCTTTGGTTTCCTGTCCCCTTTGTCATCCTGTATAGGATTTCTTTATCAGGGCAACTACAAGATCTGTGATAACGATACCTCAGCACATGCTTTGTTGCAACTGAGTGTACATGCCTTGGCTCAACCATGAACTGGCTCAGGGTGTTCACTGCAAAGCAAATATCTAGCCTGGTGTTAATTAAGTACACCAAATCTGAACCATAATCACTCGGATTCTTCATATTTATCTATCTATACATAGTAGGATTCATCAAACTTGAATCTAAAGCGGAGTCATTGAGCTTCTTCAGATTTATCTCCATAGGTGTAGCCATGGACCTTGAATCTCTCAAGATCCCATCTATGTTCTTCCCTTGACTGAGGAAGATCTCGTCTGATTTCTGCTACACCTCCAATCCCAAGAAGTAATGCATCATGCCAAGTTCCTTCTTCTCGAACTCAGAGGGCAACTCCATCTTGCACTTATCTATGAGCCTCTTTGCTCTTGTAAGGAGCAAGTCAACAACCTTGTAGTAAAGGTTGGAATCTGCATCACTCTTACTGAGACCCAAGTTTGTCAAGTATCTGCCAATTGTGGCATACAGATCCCAGGGTGCTTGCTTGTGTTTGTAGAAGGTCTTCTTTATCAACAAGTTGTGATGCAGCTACTCCCTTTCTACGGGAGCATTCTGCTCCCTCTGTATCTGAGTATCTTGCTCCCTCTGCATCTAGGCACTCTGTACTCTTTGCATTTGAGTATCCTGTTCTGAAGCAACCAACTGCCTTTTGCATTGTTGATCTTGTGTATCCATCTGTGTCATCTCCCATCAAGTGGGTCTACTGAGAAACAATGAATACCATCCAAGACTCCACAGCCTGTATAATGTGTCCCCTCCCAGATGTTGATATGAACTGCATGCGTGATCTTATAGATCCACTTGGAAGTCATCACCAACTTCCCATTAGGTCTTAGAACAATCTCTCATACATCACTCTTCATGATGGATTGATACTCTTCCATCATGACATCTTGCTGGCTTGCCTCCTCCTCAATGATGTGACTCATCAATGCTATATAACTCGAGAATCTGTGAGGTTTTTTTAAAGAAACGTTGGGAGCTACATGCCTTCTTGCATCCTTCAAGGTAACGCAAAGCTATTCTGGTCTTTGCATCATCTCTCGATAGATCCACTGGTTCTGCTAGCTCTACTGTCTCGTCTTGATAGTCAGAAAGATGATCACTATATTAGAGGGACACTCATCCTTCAGAGCCTCCTAATCCTAGTATCAAACTTCATGTGAGACCTTCTAGATCTCTTAAAGGCTACAGTCTTTGTCTTCTTCTTCCTCGACACATGAGTTTATGCTAGATAACCAAAGATTCTCTCTAGCTTCACTCGTGCAAATGGTTCCTCAAGTGTCTTGTCCTCCAATATCCGATGAGGACACTTGACTGAGCATAACTGTCGTACTGGATATATTATGGATCATTGTCTCAACAATGTTTACAATGGACCTATTATGTAACACATGACATAAATGTCCACAAGGATTAACCATACTAAATTAAACAATTATGCTATTCATCAATAATAATAATTCAAATTTAAGCAAATAAAACTTACCATACAAGGTATAAATTACTTAGCTTTGCTTGTTTTGTTGACTCCCTCTTGATCTCCGCCTCTTTGCAAAAATCACTTGAGTTTCTAGAAGGGTACTTTGCTCCATCGTCTGATTTGAAGATCTTAATCTTCTTCTTCGTCAAGTCTTGAATTTTTGGAACTTGCTGAAGTCTTCATGGAAGGAACCATACATAGTATAAGAAGATATCCAAAGATGCCACTATCACATGTCTACATGTTTCTGAATATACTTGATCCAAGATCCCCTTGGATATACTATCATTGCTTAGAGAAGATCCCTTGGCATTGTTGCCAAGTGTAGAACCCTTGCAGATACCTTCATATCCTACTTGAAGCTTTTGAAATACTTAGAAGTACTCTTTGCAATGTTCATCAAACTTGTCTTCTTTTCTTTTGAGGTGGAAGCTCTTTGACATTAGTTGTGTGGTGCCTTTCTTTTCTTTTCCTTGGAGGGCACTGATAAGCATAGTGACCAATTGTGTGACAATTATAACATTTGATCTTTGAAAGATTCTTCTTTTGTTTTGGAGTTGATCTCCTATTTTCCTTTTTCTCACCATTTCTTCTTTTTATTTTCTTTTAAGAACATTGGAAAGCATAGTGACCAAAATTCTGACAATTGTAACATCTTACTTTTGAAAGATCCTTTTGATCTTGAACTGGGGTTGATTCTTTGCTTTTATTTCTCTTTTGTTCTTCGACTATCCTGTCCTTGGTAACATTATTATCCACTGACCAAGTATCACTGCTATCTGTAATAGTTGTTAGACACAATGGCTTACCGACGGAGGGGCGGCAGGGGTGAATCGGTAAGCTTCGACTTACTTCAATTTTCACTTCTTCAAGCTCTAAAACTTAAGTCATCATTTCACATACAATTCAACATCATATTCATCAATAGAGTATGCATCAGTAATCAATTCATTCATCAAATAAAAAGCATACTCATCAACACATTGCACAAGAGTCACAAGATATAATCTTTGTAATATTTTTGTATTTCAACGGCTGCGATTGTGAAGTAAATCAGAACCTACTGAATCAGAAGCACCTTACTTTTATCCAAGATTCTGCTTGGTCTTTTCTTAGGTCCTACTAAGAAAAATGGTTACAAGACCCAACTTGTATCACAAGTACATATTTGTCACATTACATCATTACAAACACATCATCCTCGTTCTGTCCATCAGCATCATGACTTCATCATTCTACTCTATGCATCTCATGCCATCACTGTCATGTCAATATTCGACTCTGCCAATTATCAAGGTCTGAACATTAAGGTCTCCTCTACATATCAGCCTGTCATGTCCTGTACATTATTATGGAATCAGTCTGTCCACATAGACTTCAACCTATCACTGCACAGTCCTTATGTCACTAGTCAAGAGATCTTCTCAAGAACATTACAGCCATGCCATTAATCATATCAAGCTGCTCATCTTAGTTATCAGGATTATGTCACTCTGTAAGTTATTTCTACTGCAAGTATCTCAGTCATAAACCATTGTCTGTCAATTTATCAAATGCCACCAACCAGTCATGTTAATACTTCATATCAACTATGCTGGCATTAATCAAAACTTCATAAGACTATGTCTGTAACAGACTTCAATGATCACTGAATTTTCTTAGGCTGTGGCTGCCTCAATTAGTTTGAATGTCTCAGACTGTCCCGTAAATGCATAGATAAAGACTCAGGAAAATATCAGACCAAAAAAAGGGCTTATGTCTGCTGCCAGCATACCCACGAAAATGCCTCAGTCTGGATCCACAAAATTTCAGACAGGAGGCTGAAATCAGAGCTCTATACCCACTTCAAAAATTTCACACCAAAAAAATAATCTGCTGCCTTCAACATAAAATTCGGCCACTGTTTTTCTGCGTTTTTTTTCACAGTCCGAATTCCCTCAGTGGTAGCGGAATTTCAGAGCTCTTTTTCTTCCAACTTCAATTCGTTTTGAATGACCCTTCACTTGTATTTATACTGATTTTTCAATCATAATTATTGCTGAGCCGACATGCTATATGTATCTATTTTTTAATTTTAATTCTGGAGCCAACTTTGCACTTTGCAATTTCATTTGTTTATTTTCTGAGCCGACTTGTTTATATAATTTTAAATTTATTTTATTTTTACAAAACTATTTGCAGCCGTCTTCCCATTTATTTTTTTGTTTGCCATCTCCAATGATGCTCACGACTGGTCAATGGTGTGCCCACAGAGACATGCAAGGATGCCTGCATAAGGTCATTGTTTGTGCCCTTTAACATACCCGCAACCTCTTCTCCTTGTCCATTATTTCATCAAGCACGCAACCATCAAGATTGCTATCATGCCATCCAAGCCATGTGCATTGTCCACAACATCTTTATCTAGGGTATTAGGGCCATCTCCAATTGGACCACAGAATGGGTCAATTGGCTCATTAGGTGGTCTAGTGCCCACATCGAAAGTCCTTGTGCTTTGTCATCTCTTGCCATCATCAATTTGACCTTTGTCAGTAATGTTGTTATCAATGACAATCATAGACAACCATTTTCATCAATCTCCCCCTTTGTCATTGATGGCAATCAATCTTTCTCTCCCCCTTTGACATTAATGACAAAGGACCAATTAGCCATTTAAGGCTTCACAATACCCAAAAAAAATTTAGCTTTGAATGCATCATTTTAACTTCTGATCTGAGATTTGAATCATCTTCAAATTTCACATAAGTGCTCCCTCTTTCAAATAGGCTGCTTGAACTGCTGAGCTTTCTTATGTCACGTTTGCCTACTATCATGATCACCATGATTTCAATTTGTTAAGTCAGACTCCCCCTATTAAGTGTACTGTTGTAGTTTTTTTATTTGAGATTGTTTAGAGCAATTCTACTGTAGCATTAAAAGCTTCATCACACTTAGTTCAGATTTATGTGGGTTTTTCAACATAATGAGACTATTATGTAGTTCAAAAATAGATGAGTCTTCACCCTTTGAAGCAATTTTGGACATGTTCATCAGCTTCATGTACATGCCTACAACTGCTTTGCCTGTAGATTGTCCTTGAGCAAGCTTGAGCTCAGGTAGCCTTCTGTCATACTTTGTTATATCCACATGCTAATTCTTCATTGTTTATGAATAGTTCTCAAATGCATTCACAAATTATTGTGCCAAAAAAAATTTCAGACAATTCTTCAATTCTGCTCTTAGGTTTGTAGAGTTCCTGATGAAAGGTACAGCAAACTAAGTCAAATGCCAACAACCGGTGAAGACATTTTTGTCAATCATGTCCAAGGCTGGAGAAAGTCATGTACTATAGTCATCTTAGTAAATTCATGAAGGGTAAGCATGTTGCTTCACTTTCTCTTCAATATTTTCTTCAATCATGTTCTTCACACCACTCCCAAGACATTGCCAAGTACCAAGCATGTATCAATCAATATGCTGATTTATAACTCAGTTGGTCGTCATCTTTGTCACTCCTATCCAAATTGTCATGTACTTGTCATTGATTCTGTTTTACCAAACTTGTTTACTCAAGCCTGTCACAGTCATGTTAGTTTGGATCTGTTTTTCAACTTTAATTGTACTCTTCCTTGTACTCTTTATATATAGATCTGCTTCAATCCAACATCTCTTGCTCCCCCTATTTGGCTGCCAAGTTGCCCAAAGAAATTTTGTATTACATTCATACTTCTTTCATGTTAGAGCTAGCATACTGGCAGCTATTCATTGCCAGACTGTTCAAATGTCAGTCCTGGATGTCAAGCCATGATTGCTGGTTCAGTCAAGATTATTTCAGGAATGGTCCTGAACTGCTCCAATAACTTCAATGGGTGCCATAATAATAATAATGATAATATATTTTTAAGGTCATCGCCAAGCAAGACACCAAATTGGTGTATGAGACCCCCTTGTTTGTGGGACAAGGGACCCCCTTCTGCGCAGCGATTTAACTGCTAAAGTCTACAGAGGTGTACATACACTACCCCTCCGCTGGATTTGAACCTGTGACCTCCTAAGATAAAACACATGCTCTTAACCATTATAGGCCCACTCATAATTACTGTTCAAGGTTATCAGTATGCTCCCCCTGTGACAACTTCTTCACATGACTCCTGCAGCTTCTTGAGGAGATAAGAGTGCAGAACGTTCCAGTCAGATGCTCTTTGCAAAGTGTGATTTGTCTTCATTCAAACAATTATAAAAATCTTGATAACCAGCTCAAGATAAGTCATCTAGTCAGATACCAACACCAAGTGTGTTTGAACTCATCCAAAGCTAAAAGATGTCATTTGTACACTTTAAGAATGCTGTAGTTATCATGCATCAAGAACGTCTCTTCAACCATCATCACAATCATCAATCTTCTGAAACTGTCACTTTTGTTGGTCAACTCAAACTGGTCATCAACAGCTGCTTGTCCTTCTCTGCTCAAGATGCCACATGTCATCTCATAATCATGTCTTTTGCTGAGGGTTCATTCCATACTGCTGTAGATTTAACACAATTGTTAGTGTATTGCAATATGATCCTAGGACCTGTTAGTAAGCTTGGAGAGACCACCATATACCTTTGAGTCCATCCTCCAACAATGAACTCATGGTGTACTCAAAGTCTTTGGAAGACTTTGGAAGACTTTAAGTATGGCTTGCCATATGGTAGCCACCTTCACCTTTTGTGCATTGGTCTTCAACTTCATTTAGATCCAACAAAATATCTTTTCTTACCCATACCTTAGAGTGTCCTTGGCTTAGATTGTTTGTCCTTTGACCTTCAAAACTGCCCGTGTCATTCTTCTTCCAAGATTCATAGACTTTCCTTGCTGATGTATATGATGGGCTCACCCTAGGTTGACTCCTTTGACTTGGGCATTCTTGAGCCTTGTGACCAAAACCACTACATGAGTAGCACCTCATTGTGTGACAGTTGGCAGCAATATAACCAAGATGATTACATGTCCAACACCTAACTTTGTCATTGGGACTTCCAGCACTTCTTCCATTGGGTCTACATTCCATGGCCTTATGACCAAAATTAGAGCATGAAAAAAATAGCCATTAAATCTATTTACATACCTTGATGTATGGCTCCATCTTGGAGTTGTCCTTCTTCTTTCAAATGAATGGTTTTGATCACTGGGAGTAGCTTCGTGAGGTACTTTTGAATTTTCAACTTCTGCAGGTGCATCACATTTAGCCTTGGTCATTGATGGACCAACTTCTGGAGTTCTGGGGGACCACAAGACTTCTTTTAATTTGTCTTCTTCCTTCTTGAACCCAAGGCCAGACTTGTCAGAGGAAAGCCTTTGACACTTCAGAATTTCATCCAGGATGACTGAACTTTCTTTGAACTTTACATGATCTTTTGAATTCTCAATCTTCTTTCTAAGACCAACAACTTCCATTTCAAGCCTCTGATTTTCTCTTTCTTTTTCTTCCAGCTGAAGCTTCATAACATCTTCTGTTCTCTTAGCTTCCTCCAACTGGACCCTTAGATCAGTATTAACCCATTTTGCTTCTTCAAGAGCTTTAGAATCTACACCAATCTCTTCTTGCTCTTTTGCTAATCCAATCTTCAATTGCTTGATTTCATCATTTTGATCTTGCAGCTTAAATTTCAAGTCTTTGTTCTTGAGTTTTAACTTCATTAGCAAAGCTTTTGTCTCCTCTTTGTATTTTTTGAATGACTTCATCATTTTATTCTTGAGTCTTGGATTGGATCTAAGATCAATATCTGTCAAAGCGCTTGTAAGTGCATTATTTGTTTTCAACAAAACTTCTTCTTCATCTTCTGTAAGAACAACTTCATCATCATTACATTCAGAGTTATCATCCATTGAGGAGTACTTACCTTCACTTATATCTAAAGCTTGTACCTGCTTTTCTTCTTGCCTTTTGTTATCCCTAAAGTTGAACCTAGACTACAGGGGTTCAAGCTTAAGGAAATCTTGTTCTCAAAAGTGCAAATCAATGAAATCAAATTGAGAATCAAACTGATATACAGTCAAAGCTATGGACAAAGTTACACTTCTATCAATGTAACAGGCTGGTATAACATAAAGGCTGTGTGTAAAATCAAACAATCATTGAATAACTAAACTGATATAAAACCAAGGTTGTCTGTACAAATCACACAATTATCACTGCACATGCTGGTATATATAAGATCTATAAGAAAAACATAACACTATTAAAGAGATAGGCTGGTGTGAAATCAGAGTTGCAAGATAATCCACAGAAACTGTATAACATAAGATAAAACACAAAGTTCAGTATCAAGGTCACTGTGATCATAAAAACAAGAAGTGAAATTGCCTCTGTTTTCTACAGTGTAAGAATAATTGTATTTCCCAATAAGAATTAGTGCAATGGGATGTAATGGACCATATGCATAACAAAATTATCAGAAAAACAATTCATAACATACAGAAGCAAATCATCATCATGTTTCATTCAAAAATAGAACCTGTACAGAAGTTGCATAAAGTCTATGTCATACAGGCAAAGCTCCAAACAGGGCTTGCATTCTCCAAAATTGCCAACCCCTAGTCCCCCCTGTTTCCTTCCGAGAGGAAGAGCTCTCCCTTAAATACAAAATAATGTTTTTCTAAGATAACCATAAGTTCCTGCTTCTATGGATCGAGACTTCTCCAAAATAGAGAAGTCAATCTCCTTTAAAACTGTCTGCCTTTATTTGGGGCTCGTTCCGACTTTCAGCCTGAATAATTGGATCCAAAATTTTTATACTCTACCATTTGGTATTCATAATTACCCTGTCATCATTTTAAGATTCGGTGTGAAATAGAATCGTGTCCTCTGGGGTGTCCTCGTGGCATTGAATAACACCTGTAGTTGATATTATTTGATACATTCCTTTATTGGGATCTAGATACTCTGCCTTGATGCTTTAGCTCTCTATGTGATGTTTGATTGTGATTGGGCAAAATGACGTTCGAGTAGTAAGCCACTTATCCACACACAGTGCATGAAAATCATGATGACAAGGTAGAACGCGAGGCTTCTCGCCAACCCCATAAGTCTCTAGACAGATTGCACATGCATCAGTTACACTAATTTCGCGTGATTTGTATGTAACTGCAGGAAGAGCCTTTACTTCACGATTACTCAAGCTACGCGCCTCACGATTTGGTAAAAACCTTGAACTGAAATGTCGAATCCGGTACCTCCGGACAAAGAAAAATGTCAGCAATACAGCTGAAACTGCAAGAAGAGATAAGAAGGATACTGCCATCACAGACCAAGCAGTGCTTTCAAATGCTGGCAATATATAACATATTGTATCCATATCCTTTACATATTGCAGAAGCATATTTGCAGTTTCCTTGGTCACAAATACAGCATTGATATAAATGCCAGCAGAGTCTCCTGACTTTGTCACAAGTTCCTCTCCATCTTCCTTCTCTGACAGCCATAAGCTTCGCCTGGCATTGAAATCTGGCTTTGAAAATATTTGATAACTAAATGCATGCATAACTAAACGCCTCTGCCCAACGCTTGCTGTCTGGATTTCAACCCCATCCATTCTAGTAATAATGTTGGACGCTTGTACCCATACATATCAACAAAGAAATAGATTGCATAAAAGAGAAGGCCTGCTGCACCTGATGTGATACACATGTAGCTGAATGTATAGAGAGCCTTGTTTAGAGGCATTCCCAATACTTCCAGGAATAGTCCAAATAATGTAAGTACTAAGGAGGAGATTATCCAATTTAAAATCCTCTCCCTGTGGCCTTTAAAGTTCACAAGAATGTGCCCAAAATGTAGACCAATAAAACAGGTCACAAAAGCCATAACTGAACTTAGTAGCCCTTCTAGGTCAAAAGGAGCTTGACACCATCAACTATCTTATCATAAGCCAAATGAGATATCCCTTAGTTGGTATCTCATTTCTCCTTCAAAAGCTTGAATGTAGAAAATTAAGATGGCATTTTCAGGAGGCTTAATATCTTGAGGGAGACTCTTAACCAATTCATTAAATCTTCTGTTAAATCCTTCCACTGTTTCATTATCTTCCTTATGGCTAGAGTGCAAGGCAGTTAACAAGGAATGGTGATCCCTCTTATCTCCCCATTTATCATTAAAAGCTTCAATGATTCCTTTAAGGTCTTTAAATGTGTTATCATCATGTTCCATAAACCAATCAATGGCTTCTTCCTCTAAGGACAAAACAAAGAGTTTCATCTTCACATCCTCATGGTTGTGTGCCATACACCATCTTGCAATACACAAATTGAAATTTCTGATGTGGGCTTTAACACTTGCAACATTGTCTCCTTGAAAAGAAGGCAACTTATCAACAGCTTTCTCTGGAACTTCATGAGGGTAACCAACAATATTAGAGAAATCACATGGTCCATAATAATTACTCATTGTTCAAGCTGGTTTACTTAGATAAACCACAAAGGCATATTAGAAATTTGCTTCTTCTCCAAGACTTGTAAAGATTCTACAGGGAGCAAGTTTGTTTAACTTCCTCTAAAAACCTTTTCAGGATCTAAGAGGGAGCTAAGCAAACCAAAGGGCTCCAGGTAGAATACCTTACTATATTTTTTTTTGAAGTGGAGTCGCCACTTGGAGAACAAGTAAACTTCTAATAAATAAATAAATAAATAAAATTTTAAAATTAAGGTTATTAAATTTTTTTTTTTATTAACACTTAAAGAATTAAAGAATTAGATCTAAAATTATTTAATTAATGTCAAGACCAAGGACAAAAGACTTGTCCCCGGCAACGGCGCCAAAGATGTTGCCGCCTAATACACACTTTATGATACGGGAAAGTCTCCAACCCGCTTTGTGTGTCCTTGGGGGCAAGCTAGAGCTGGGGACCACTGTCACCACAGTCCACAACTCCTCCGTTTAGGCTAGATCCCAACAGAGTCAAGGGGGGTAGTCCCTACGGAATACTAAGTTCCAGATTTATTAATTAATTACAAATTAATTAAAGGGATCCTTTTAAGGTTACAAAATTACAAGACCAGTGCCTAGATTAAATGGAGTCAAAAGATTACAAGTTACAAACTTACAAAGAATAAGAATGATTATCCACAGTTGCCTAAGCTAAGCAATATTTACAATATTAACAATATGAACAAATAAAATAGTTACAGTTTAGATTTACAAGAGATAGCACAAGGAAAATGCCTTAAATGAAATTCAGTAAATGAAAAAAGAAAGGACTTTAAGTTGTATTGCTTGAAACAGTCAAACAAATGTTAAGCATTCACCACATAACAATTGCAGAACTGAAAGTAAATGAAACAGAAAAATAAAGTGTTGGAGTGCTTGCAGCAAAATAAAAGTGAAAGTGCTTGTAGTAAAACCTTGAACAGCAAGGCAAAGATAAAAAAGGACCAATGTTTGTAGGACGTTTTGCAATGTCTCTTGGTAAATTTTAATAAATTTTATTAGAGTTGGAATCTTTGATTATGTTTTAGAACCGGTGGTGTGACTACCCCGATCTAGTTCTTCTCAAACCGAAGAAAGATTGCTGTTGCACTCAACAGGTGGGATCAAAGCCCACCCCTAGCTCACAGGTCAATCCCCAATGGCTCGGTGCTCACAAGGAGGATGTCGATGTGCCTAGAGACTGTCCCCAGCCTGCTACCCCTTGCAGCTTCCGAGTCACTGTTTTTAATCAGCTTAAAAATCTCTAGATGGATGCTTATTAACTAGGACTTCCTCTTCCCTGGTCGTATCTCGGAGTACCCCGGAGGGTGATAACCGAGTAGAGGAGCAGGATGTTGGAAGTTGTTGTTGGTAAGTTTTAAAAATAAATTTTAATCTTGATGGTTAAGATGCAAATGTAAATTTTAAAGATATCAACAAGATCACCAAGCGATGTCCCTTATGGGAGGTGCTGGTATTCGATCTTGGACTGAAAGTAATGTGTGTTGAAGATTGTAGCAGGAAAAATAAAATGTTTCTTTAATTACCTAAGCCCTCACTTCTCCTGCTTTTCATTTCCAACTTGAATTCCCTAAAGGGAGATGACAAGTGGATAGAGGATACACAGGATGGGTGAGTTGTATGATTACTTCATTTTTTAAACAGTAAATAAAAGAGTTGAACTTGAAAGAACTGTAACTTAACTAGAACAATGCTTAACCTCACAGCAATCTCTGTGACAGAGATGGTGGTCTGTCACAGAGATAGGTGGGTGGAAAGGAAACTTATTAAGCTAACCTCACAACAATCTCTGTTACAGAGATGGTGGTCTGTAACAGAGATAGGTGGGTGAATGAATAAAACAATAAACAGAAATAAATAGTACACTAACCTCACTTCAATCTTTGTGACAGAGATGGTGGTCTGTCACAGAGATATGTGGGTAAAAGAAATAGAACTATTACAGAATACAAATGCTTTACAAAGCTCCAGAAAATACCCCAAGAGACTCTCTTTGGGGTTTACAATAACAGAAAAGTTGAGAGTTTGGACCCCCCTTGAACCGGTTGAGGGTTGAGATATTTCTGTGCCCTTTTGGACAGCAAATCTCCTTTAAACCTGCACTACCTGTCAAAAAACAGCGAACTATTCTTCACTGCAAATCACATGAAATAAATAAAAATCTACTGTTACAATGTTAGTACAAAATTTACAATTTTTACACAAAAAATTCTGAGCGAAAGTATGACAGAAATATGAAGTTTAGGGGGCTGAAAACTGAGTTTTCAGCCACCTAAATGATACTAAAACAGTAAATTTAAAGCCTCTAACTGATCTATAATATATGGGGGCCCTAAAACAAGGGTTATATTCACTATACAGTGAATAAAACCCAGTTTCAGAACACTAAAACAGATATGGCCGAATTGAAAATCTGGAAAAACAAAGATGTTTAGAGGGCTGGAAACTGAGTTTCCAGCCACCTAAACAATGTTAGAACAGCAGAAAAATAAATCTATACTAATATATATAAGATGGGGGCCCTAAAACAAGGTTTGGGCCCTAAAACAAGGTTTATGTCCACTAAACAGTGAAATAAACCCTGTTAAAAACAGCCCGAAAATGGATGGCCAAATTGAAATTTTGCAGAAATGAGGCCCTGGAGAGATGCCCTTGCTTGAAAAACCTGCAATAAATCTAACTCTGCAAGAAATTGTAAGCCTAGAGGAGAATGCTCAACGATCCCTGCAAAATACTTTGAAGAAAACGTTAAACAGTTCACAAAAGAAAGCAGAAATACTTCTACTCTCTAATCTCTCCACAAAATACTTTGTGGAGAGCTAACTAGACAAATACAAAAGATGCAAAGCTAAACAATGTACAAGTTACCTTACAAACTTGATCATGAAAATGGAAAAGTGAAGCACAATGTCCCTCCAAAGATTAGCTTGTATTATGTGGCCCAACTAGGGCAAGAAGATTACAACAAGAAGAGAGCTTGAGAAAAGAGTGGGTAGACAATCCGGCAGCATAACAATAGCATGAGAGAGCCTTTCAAATGAGGGAGTGAGACCCTCATTATATAGTTGAGGAAGACCCCAACCCCTTGAAGATCAACGGCCAAGATTAGATCTAGATGTAGATTAGATCTCCACCACTA
>LPNX010797553.1:580757-639369 GCA_001517045.1 Pseudotsuga menziesii
TGCATTTGATGGAAATGGGCCATAATCTGGAGAGTTAACACTACATTCCTTTGTTTGCTTAATCACATGATTCTGATATAAATGCTTCACACCTAGAACAAAATAATCAATCGTACGAACAACATTACAATCAGGTCCAAGGCTTCCCCTCAACCCACATTTTACCGTATGCACTATTGCATTAGGCATTTCCACAAATAGAGTTCTAACATCAGATGAGCAATCCGGGTGACAGAATTTCGAGGTTGGGCATATTTAGGTAGCAATTTGAAAGGTGAAACTCTAACATATACATTTGGCATTGGTGTAGGTTTCTTGGAATTTGTCTGAGAAAATGAGATCGGGGACTCGGGACCCCGGATTCAAAGCAAAATTGGGGGAAGTTATTTGAGAGCCAACTGTCCATTGCCCAATCCTCATAAGATTTACTAGACTTTTTAAACCTCTCTGCCCAACGGGATTCATTATATGTTCGTTTGAAACTTTACTGCCAGTAAGTAAAATGCTGCCAGCTGTAAGAATTCACCATATAACATATACTCTTTTGCACATACATGGGCTCATAGTTAATGAATGAAAATTTTGATGATTTTAGGTAACAAAAGGAACCCTAATGGTGAGTAATCAATCATAAAATATAAAACAACTCAAAACTAAAAACAATAAAAACAAAGCATAATAAAAAATTTGAAAATAAACAGATGAAACAACCTTAGAGATAACATCTGGCTCTGTCTAGGGATGGCATACTCCCTGTGAGCTGCCAAGAACAAGTAGACCTGTGCCTTTCCAATGAAACCATCTCTGATAACTACACCCTATCCTGCCATTCACTGCTTTTGAAAATACGAAATACCAGTGCCTTGTTTCCATTGGGCTGGAGTCTTCATCACAAATCTCTGCTACTTAACAAACCACTGACTGAATCTTTAAACTACTTTGCAAACTGAAATAATCTTCTCACAATCTGATCACATTGTACAAACTTAAGGAAATGCTTGAAGCATCAAGCTTATTTATTTACAACTCCCATTCTAATTATCTGCTTTCTTTTGATCAGGTAAAATCATGCTTCCAATGAAGCCATACAAATATTTGACTAACTGGTAAAACTTCTGATTTGCAGATGATGGATAAAGGAACCCATGGAATATCAAAATTCATTTCAAAAGAAGGGAAAATCCAACCTCTATTTGACAAAAACAATCTGACATTTGAGCTGCTCAAAGACTCCATATAATCAACAAATGGATCAATGAAGCTATAAGGAAATACCTTTTGCTGAATATCAAAATATCTTTGTATATTCTTTTCCTCATAATGGCTGCCACTTTCAGCTACCTGCAAATTGAATTGCAAATATGGCTGCTCAATGTCTTCTATAGATTCAGGATGGTTGATTTCCACACAATGTTGTTCCTCATAAAAATTTAATTCATAGTTGTCATACACCTGTTGGCTGCCCCTCAAATCAACAAAAGGTGATGTAGGGATCTGCTCTTTTTCATTTGAATACTCATCATAGATTGGCATATCTTCAGAGTGAATTGGTTGATGCTGATCCAAATCTAGAACTTCAATGTCTTCATCATAAAATGGAGCATTCTGATCGATTTCTAAAGATGAAGATTTCTGTTCTATAATGCTATCATCCACTTTAATATCAGAATTTTGAAAATTTCTTGTTGTAAAACAGAATTAGAGGAAGATAATAGATCTTCTTCCTTCTTCATATCATAACCACCGGCTTCATCTTCACTACTGGAAAAATCTGCTTCTAAACCTTGCATATATAATGCATATCCCCTACAGCAATCCTCAAAAAGGCACTCAGCTGGGTAAATCCTCTTACAATATGAATAAAAGGCATCATGAAAATCTTTCAAAGAGGAAATACTGGAAGGAGGAAGAGTTCTGTACCATTGTCTCGCAGGACCATCTAATGAATACATAAACATTTTCATCAATACATCTTCATGATGTATACTCAGCTGATCCATGTATTGATGAAATTTAATTACATGATGTGCTGGATTGTCCTCTTCCTTTTCTTGGAATCGCGGAAGAACACCTTCCCATTCATCAATGATAGGTACTGTATTTGGAAAGCCAGGAACATTTGAGAAATTGAGCAGAGCAAATCTCTGCGCCAACATGGTTTCAAAACGCTTTGACATCTTGTAAAATCGCCTCTGGATTCTTCAAACATGGAGTCGCCCGGTGAATAAATCTGTAGTCCAACTAATGCCCTGCTCTTGTCCACCATTAAGAGCTGGATCTGATCTTTGTCGTTCTTTCCCGGGGAAGATATCCTTTCGTTTGTCCGTCCCCGGCAACGGCGCCAGAAGATGTTATCCCTAAAGTTGAACCTAGACTACAGGGGTTCAAGCTTAAGGAAATCTTGTTCTCAAAAGTGCAAATCAATGAAATCAAATTGAGAATCAAACTGATATACAGTCAAAGCTATGGACAAAATTACACTTCTATCAATGTAACAGGCTGGTATAACATAAAGGCTGTGTGTAAAATCAAACAATCATTGAATAACTAAACTGATATAAAACCAAGACTGTCTGTACAAATCACACAATTATCACTACACATGCTGATATATATAAGATCTATAAGAAAAACATTACACTATTAAAGAGATAGGCTGGTGTGAAATCAGAGTTGCAAGATAATCCACAGAAACTGTATAACATAAGATAAAACACAAAGTTCAGTATCAAGGTCACTATGATCATAAAAACAAGAAGTGAAATTGCCTCTGTTTTCTACAGTGTAAGGATAATTGTATTTCCCAATAAGAATTAGTGCAATGGGATGTAATGGACCATATGCATAACAAAATTATCAGAAAAACAATTCATAACATACAGAAGCAAATCATCATCATGTTTCATTCAAAAATAGAACCTGTACAGAAGCTGCATAAAGTCTATGTCATACAGGCAAAGCTCCAAACAGGGTTTGCATTCTCCAAAATTGCCAACCCCTAGTCCCCCCTGCTTCCTTCCGAGAGGAAGAGCTCTCCCTTAAATACAAAATAATGTTTTTCTAAGATAACCATAAGTTCTTGCTTCTATGGATCGAGACCTCTCCAAAATAGAGAAGTCAATCTCCTTTAAAACTGTCTGCCTTTATTTGTGGCTCGTTCTGACTTTCAGCCTGAATAATTGGATCCAAAATTTTTATACTCTGCCATTTGGTATTCGTAATTACCCTGTCATCATTTTAAGATTCGGTGTGAAATAGAATCGCGTCCTCTGGGGTGTCCTCGTGGCATTGAATAACACCTGTAGTTGATATTATTTGATACATTCCTTTATTGGGATCCAGATACTCTGCCTTGATGCTTTAGCTCTCTATGTGATGTTTGATTGTGGTTGGGCAAAATGACCTTCGAGTATTAAGCCACTTATCCACACATAGTGCATGAAAATCATGATGACAAGGTAGAACGCGAGGCTTCTCGCCAACCCCATAAGTCTATAGACAGATTGCACATGCATCAGTTACACTAATTTCGTGTGATTTGTATGTAACTGCAGGAAGAGCCTTTACTTCACGATTACTCAAGCTATGCGCCTCACGATTTGGTAAAAACCTTGAACTGAAATGTCGAATCTGGTACCTCCGGACAAAGAAAAATGTTAGCAATACAGCTGAAACTGCAAGAAGAGATAAGAAGGATACTGCCATCACAGACCAAGCAGTGCTTTCAAATGCTGGCAATATATAGCATATTGTATCCATATCCTTTACATATTGCAGAAGCATATTTGCAGTTTCCTTAGTCACAAATACAGCATTGATATAAATGCCAGCGGAGTCTCCTGACATTGTCACAAGTTCCTCTCCATCTTCCTTCTCTGACAGCCATAAGCTTCGCCTGGTATTGAAATCTGGCTTTGAAAATATTTGATAACTAAATGCATGCATAACTAAACGCCTCTCCCAACGCTTGCTGTCTGGATTTCAACCCCATCCATTCTAGTAATAATGTTGGACGCCTGTACCCATACATATCAACAAAGAAATAGATTGCAGAAAAGAGAAGGCCTGCTGCACCCGATGTGATACACATGTAGCTGAATGTATAGAGAGCCTTGTTTAGAGGCATTCCCAATACTTCCAGGAATAGTCCAAATAATGTAAGTACTAAGGAGGAGATTATCCAATTTAAAATCCTCTCCCTGTGGCCTTTAAAGTTCACAAGAATGTGCCCAAAATGTAGACCAATAAAACAGGTCACAAAAGCCATAACTGAACTTAGCAGCCCTTCTGGGTCAAAAGGAGCTTGACACCATACAGGTGCATTTGATGGAAATGGGCCATAATCTGGAGAGTTAACACTACATTCCTTTGTTCGCTTATTCACAGGATTCTGATATAAATGCTTCACACCTAGAACAAAATAATCAATCGTACGAACAACATTGTAATCAGGTCCAAGGCTTCCCCTCAACCCACATTTTACCGTATGCACTGTTGCATTAGGCATTTCCACAAATAGAGTTCTAACATCAGAGGAGCAATCCAGGTGACAGAATTTCGAGGTTGGGCGTATCTAGGTAGCAATTTGAAAGGTGAAACTCTAACATATACATTTGGCATTGGTGTAGGTTTCTTGGAATTTGTCTGAGAAAATGAGATCGGGGACTCGAGACCCCGGATTCGAAGCAAAATTGGGGGAAGTTATTTGAGAGCCAACTGTCCATTGCCCAATCCTCATAAGATTTACCAGACTTTTTAAACCTCTCTGCCCAGCGGGATTCATTATATGTTCGTTTGAAACTCTGCTGCTAGTAAGTAAAATGCTGCCAGCTGTAAGAATTCACCATATAACATATACTCTTTTGCACATACATGGGCTCATAGTTAATGAATGAAAATTTTGATGATTTTAGGTAACAAAAGGAACCCTAATGGTGAGTAATCAATCATAAAATATAAAACAACGCAAAACTAAAAACAATAAAAACAAAGCATAATAAAAAATTTAAAAATAAACAGATGAAACAACCTTAGAGATAACACCTTTCATCCTTGACTTCTGCTTCCTTTTCTTTGTCTTGATTTTTCTTTAGGTATTCTTCTTCCAGCTTGAACCATAGATCCTTAGCAGAGGTGTAATCTTTTACACTTTCTTGAATAGAGCTTGATAGACCATCCATAAAAAATTTGAAGGCAATCTTGTTGTAGGTTTCAACAACTGTCTTTGTCCTTTTGTTGGGATGATTAGGAGGGTTAATAACTATTTCTCAAACACCAAATTTTTTCAAGTAGTCTTTCATTTTACTTCTCCAACCAAAGTAATCAGACTTCTCCAAAACTGGAACTTCATGGTTAATGAGCTTTGTTGATCCTTCCATTATTGTGTCCCCAAATCCCTTCAAGCTTGTTAGGCTAATGTTGAAGGCCCGCTCTGATACCAATTGTTAGACACAATGGCTTACCGAGAGGGGGGGGTGAATTAGTAAGCTTGGACTTACTTTGATTTTTACTTCTTCAAGCTCTAAAACTTAAGTCATCATTTCACATACAATTCAACATCATATTCATCAATAGAGTATGCATCAGTAATCAATTCATTCATCAAATAAAAAGCATAATCATCAACACATTGCACAAGAGTCACAAGATATAATGTTTGTAATATTTTTGTATTTCAATGGCTGCGACCGTGAGGTAAATCAACACGTACTGAATCAGAAGCAGCTACTTCTATCCAAGACTCTGGTTGGTCTTTTCTTAGGTCCTACTAAGAAAAATGGTCACAAGACCCAGCTTGTATCACAAGTACATATTTGTCACATCATTACAAGCACATCATCCTCGTTCTGTCCATCAACATCATGACTTCATCATTCTACTCCATGCATCTCATGCCATCACTGTCATGTCAATATTCGACTCTGCCAATTATCAAGGTTTGAACATTAAGGTCTCCTCTACATATCAGCCTGTCATGTCCTGTACATTATCATGGAATCAGTCTGTCCACATAGACCTCAACCTATCACTGCACAGTCCTTATGGCACTAGTCAAGAGATCTTCTCAAGAACATTACAGCCATGCCATTAATTATATCAAGCTGCTCATCTTAGTTATTAGGATCATGTCACTCTGTAAGTTTTTTCTACTGCAAGTATCTCAGTCATAAACCATTGTTTGTCAATTTATCAAATGCCACCAACCAGTCATGTTAATACTTCATATCAACTATGCTGGCATTAATCAAAACTTCATTAGACTATGTCTATAACAGAATTCAATGATCACCGAATTTTCTTAGGTTGTGGTTGCCTCAGTTAGTTTGAATTTGTCTCAGACTGTCCCGTAATGCAGAGATAAAGACTCAGGAAAATATCAGACAAAAAAAAAGGGCCTATGTTTGCTGCCAGCATATCCATGAAAATGCCTCAGTCTAGATCCACGAAATTTCAGAGACGAGGCCAAAATCAGAGCTCTATACCCAATTAAAAAAAAAATCACACCAAAAAAATAGTCTGTTGCCTTCAACATAAAAATTCGGCCATTGTTTTTCTGCGTTTTTTTTCACAGTCCGAATTCCTTCTGTGGTAGTCGAATTTCAGAGCTCTTTTTCCTCCAACTTCAATTCGTTTTGAATGACCCTTCACTTGTATTTACACTGATTTTTCAATCATAATTATTGCCGAGTCGACATGCTATATGTATCTATTTTTTAATTTTTTAATTTTAATTCTGGAGCTGACTTTGCACTTTGCAATTTCATTTGTTTATTTTCTGAGCCGACTTGTTTATATAATTTAAAGTTTATTTTATTTTTACAAAACTATTTGCAGCCGTTTTCCGATTTAATTTTTTATTTGCCATCTCCAATGATGCTCACGGCTAGTCAATGGTGTGCCCACAGAGACATGCAAGGATGCCCGCATAAGGTCATTGTTTGTGCCCTTTAACATACCCGCATCCTCTTCTCCTTGTCCATTATTTCATCAAGCCCGCAGCCATCAAGATTGCCATCATGCCATCCAAGCCATGTGCATTGTCGACAACATCTTTATATAGGGTATTAGGGCCATCTCCAATTGACCACAGAATGGGTCAATTGGCTCATTAGGTGGTCCAGTGCCCACATCCAAAGTCCTTGTGCCTTGTCATCTCTTTCCATCATCAATTTGACCTTTGTCATTAATGACAATCATAGACAACCATATTCATCAATAGTGCCATTAAGAGTGGAGACAAAAGAATACTGGAGTTTATCTACAATCTCAACATCATCCAACTTGTCTTCTACTCTAGACATCATCTTGACAAAATCTGAAAATCTGATTCAGAAACCCTAGCAGGAAGTAGGTCAAAACTGAACTTTGTCAAAAGTGAAAATTGACTTCATAGATAGATGTGCCCTCCTTAAGCGACCTCCAAAATTCTATTTTTAAGTCCAATGTGTGGCTCTAAGAGTTCAAAACTGGAAGCCCTAATTCCTTGATTTCAATAGAAGTTAGGTCAAAATTGAATTTTCACAAAATTGAAATTTACTTCCATAGATAAGTGTGCCTCCTAGGGTGAGTTCCAAAGTGCTATCTTCAAGTCCAATCTATGGAGAGAAATGTCTAAACTTGGATGCTCTGGTTTTCAGATTAGGGCCAAAACATTCTCTGGCAATGGCTTCTATTCAATACTGCTCTGATACCATGTTGAATTTTTAAAACTTAGCAATATGATTTTCAGTTCTTGATAATTATTTCACAATTATCCTTCAAGCATTTATATCATCCCACAATTTTATTACATAATCAATATTCAGTTGTAGTAGAAATAAAATAAGGATCGGTGAGAGATAACCATGCACCAAAGACACAGATTTTACCTTCGGAAACCCAATAGGGAGAAAAACCCAACAAACGTTTCTTAGAAGAAATCAAGCCAATTCAAGTACAATACCAATCATGAATATGAACCCTAGCACATAAGAGTGTGCCCTTACACAAGAAACTCTAGCGAGCTTCTAGGGAGAAATGGTGAGCTTCCAAGAAGAGATAAGAACCCAAAAATTTGCTCCTTCAGATTTGCTATGCCCAGCTAAAAGGTGCGCACTTGAAGAGAGAAGATGTGTAGATGTGATGTGTTTAAATTAAGTGTGTGAACACTTTATTTATATTCTTCAATTGACTTGAATTTTTTACTCTTGAGGACGCCTTGTACTTTTGGTGAGGCCAACTTGTCCTTTTGTTTTCTAGGGCCAATTTACCCCTTTTACTAAGGTAGTTTTGTTCTTTCTTGCCTTCAACTTTGTCGGGGACTTCTTCAATGGTTTGTCTTTACCTCTTGGTTATTTCTTCATCATAGAAAAGTTATACTCGTTGATGTCCATCTCCTCACATGTAGATCAAATTCACACATAGAGCTCTAATATTGATTTGACCATACTCTAAGAAGTCTCAGACACTTCTTAGAGCCAATGCCAAATTCAACATTAGATTAGACTTTGTCTATTCCACAAGAGGATGAGATCCCCTATCAAATAGATAAGTGAACTCACTCTAATTAGAATAGATCACTCCATCACAAGCAGTCCCACATAGAGTATGCAATGTGGCCACTAGCCTCCCTTCACTCATAGTTGATTCACATGACTAGACAAAGGCTAAGCATTCAAGCCTCAATACACATGAGTAATAAGGGCTATGGTGGGGCCATTCTCTACCAACCATTGGCCAATATTAGACATGACTGTTGGACACAATGGCCACACTGAGAGGGGGGTGAATTGTGTGTGAGCAAATTAAACCCTTTTTCATTTCTATTAGTCAATCAGAGTATATCAAGCATTATGCTCTTAATTATATCATCATATGCATCAACTAAATCAACCATGAGTCATAACCACAATCATCACATCAAGAGAGACACAATAATATATGTAATTTTGATTTTTATTTATGGTAATGGAGGACTACAATCTTTTCGATTACAATGAACACCAACTGATGAAAAGAGCACCAACTCTTGTAACATGACCGAGCCTAGTTTTCTTAGTTCCAACTAAGAAAGGGTTGAAGAGTCCAATCATCAAGTGCAAGATTCTACTTGCAAGCTTGATGCCAATCTTTGATTGTCATCAATTTGCTTCTCAACCATCTCTGCTCATCACTTCGTTGGTCAATACTGCTAGTCATTCTCTGCTCATCAATACTGCTGCAACACTGCCAAGTCATCAAGGTCTGCTCAATACACGGTTGCTTCCATCAACTTGTCATGTCTTCTTCACTTTGTCACTGGTCTTGTCTTGGCTTAGATCATTAAGGAGTATGTATTAAGTATACATCATCATCATCAAAAGGTCAATCAAACTGAACATGTCATTAAGGTATTATCATAGGGTATGCAATATAGTGTGTATAAGTGCATCATCATCTTACAGTAGAATGTGCATAAAGTGTGCATGCATCATCATCTCATCTCATCATCATCATACAATTCATCATCAAGGTGAATGTACCAAGTGTATAGGGCAACATTACCATCATAGCATCATCATCATCATGATATGCAACGACATGGTGTGTAGTAGGGTTTGCATCATCAATGTATATCATCATCATTTTACACTTTTCAATATGAAGACATAACATACCTTTCATAAGCTGTGCATATAAAGTCTTTCAGACTTCTCACCTGGGCTGTGTTGGTCTGCTGTAGAAGAATTTACTCTATCACTCACTTTGTAAGACTTGTAGCATGATATGCCAATGCAAACTTAAGGATAAAAACCAAGACCCATATCTTTAATCACTGCATGAATGAATACTGAGATAGATTTGTGTATACAGTAGAAGAGTGCAAACCATACTGTCAATTCACAAACAATTTGTTGCTTCTAGAATGCTTGTGGATGCCTTCATACATGTCTTCATGTATGGCCTTCATGTATGCTCAAAGATCATATGCTGATGTATATTGCCACACTACTACTCCTATGCATCCAAATTGTGCAAAGAATGCCGAGGATGACCTCAAGCCAAAACTCGGGACTGTGTGAGAGATCAACATTTTGAGACTGTGTAGTGTGGAAAGCCTCCAACACTCAATCCACCGAATTTTCAGCCTGCTGGAAAAAAGGAAATTCGGACTGTTTAACATGCTGAAGAAAGGTGAATGTACACTTTGGATCTCCTCAACTACTGCTGCAAAAATTTGGGTCTCCAACACTTCTGCTGCTGCAAGCAACTTCAGGTCTGTTTACTTTATAATCCAAAGGAAAGGTCTGCTGCTACAGAGCCAAGAGTGAACACCAAAGAAAAATTCGGACCGTACAGGAAGAAATAACCCCAAACAAAAAGTATTTCACTGTGGAAAAAATTTGGGTGTCTCCTCCACCCCAGTCTGCTGCTACCACCGAAAAACCTCAGACCAAGTGCCTCAGTCAGCTTTAGTCAACCTCAGTTCAGCGAGCTTCTTCACCTTCACATCGTTGGATTCTAATTTGGAGAGTGAGGATGTTGTGTTTTTACACACTTTTATGTTGTCCACACCCTCAACTTAGGGCCGACTTCAAGGGTGAACAAGGTAAGTATTTTGTATTTTTAATTTGTTTTTAACTTGTTTTTGTCAAACACATCCTCCAAGGGTCAATCCTTACCATTTAAAAAATACATGTGATTCTTTTTATTTTGTTGAGTCACACAACCACTCCTTACCATAAGTAAGGGTGTCCTCCATAACTTACCATCAAAGGGTTGCCATTCCTACACATGTCATGTGCAAGATGGCTTCTTTAACAAGATTGTTATCATCTTCAAGGTGGGCGTCATCAAACATGCATCCAATCATAAGCCCAACCAGCATGGATTCCATCGTTGTGCAAGAATTCCACCAAGGGCATCATGGTCATCATTAAGTGTCATGTTCCCACACACAACACCTTCACCCCTCCTTCAAAGGTACAAGGATCATCTAATGACCACATCATCACCTTTAAGGGGACAAGGACCATTAAGCCATCAATGTGGGTCCAAGGGCTTCTTCAAGGTTTTTTCAACCACCTCAACTATACAAGGGGACCTCCAAGGGTCAAGATCCATCTTGACATCACCTGTGGGGTTGCCAAACCATCTCCTAGGGTACCATGACACCATTAGAGCATGAATGACCACATAATGGGTTATTAATGCTTCTCCAACCCATCTAGGGCTTCTCCATCATTTACTAGGGCCTCAACTCCATCTCTAGGGTCTTCAACATCGTCAACAAGGTCTTCAGTATTGTCAACAAGGTTGTGGCTCCAAGATCCAGCCTTGTGGGTACAAGGACCTTGTCAACTGGGCACAAGGTGCATCAAGGCATAACCCATCTTTGTAAGGGGTCCAAGGAACTGGATGTGAGGGTACTGGGATCATCCATACTCGTGCACTGCAAGAGGGATTTGGCGACATCAATGACAACCTGTGGGGCTACTTCAAGTCCATGTTGGCATCAATGACAATTTCATCAACGATGACCACTACGAGATAATGACGTGCAAAGTGTTTGCCAAATGCTGGAACCATGGAGAAACATCAACAAGTAGGCCCCATCATAGTGCATTGGATTTAAGGCATAAGCGAAAGCATGTAGAGGGATATTGCATTTGTTCCATCTGTTATTGATTATCTCCTTTATGGTGGAAAACAAAAGAGGGTTCTTATCTTCAAGAATTAGTTGAATACTTTCCAACATAGAGTCAATTTTGTAATGTATAGATAGATAAGATGATTTTATTAATGTCCAACTAATGACCACAAAAGCAAGTCCATGGGACTATCGAGTATAAGGAGGTCATTACAAAGAAAAAGTACCATATAACCTCCTATAAAAAACAGAAGACAAGAAAGGAAAGTAAAGTAGAATGGAGCATGGAATCTATGCTAGATCATGGGAAACATCCCATGAAGTGAGATGGAGACCGTTGAGACCCGAGTGCATCCCCTGAAGCGAAATGGAGGCCGTTGAGACCCGAGCACATACAGTGAAGTGAGACGGAGGTTGTCGAGACCTGCGCGCATCCCCTAAAGTGAGATGGAGGTTGTTGAGACCCGAGCACATCTTGTGAAGTGAGCTGGAGGCTGTTGAGACCCAAGCGCATCCAATGAAGCGAGATGGAGGCCGTTGAGACCCAGGCACATCTTTGAAATACAATAACTCTGATTGTTGCTTGTTGCTTATTGCTTATTCTGTAGGATGGATGAAACTTCCAGTTTGTTGCTCTTCAATTTGTGGAACAAATGCGTGAGATGGGAAACACTCCAAGCTAGATCGAGAGAAAAGACGAATCGGGCCAAAATGGTTGCAAAATCGATGGTGAGGGAATACGATGAGAGAGAACTTGAAACGAGAGCTTGAAATCTTGGGTGGAGTGTGAGTGAACAGGTTTCAAACCAAAAAATGCTCTGATACCATTTGATTTAGAATAGGGGAAGGTGAGGTTAAAAGAAGTTCTTTGAGTCTCACCTTTCTAAGCGGATACTAAATAAACTCATAAATAAACAACTAGCATTAGAACACATTCATAGATGAGACAAAAGACCAGAATCACTTGTATTATTATGAAGGCATGAGAGCCTTTATAAATGATTACAAATGCGTTCATAATGGACAATGTCAAATAACTCTAATTGGATGGGCATTATTTTAATTATATACTTAACTAACTAGTGTGCCCAAGTGTGAACAAAAACCAAATACCATAAGTGGGAAGGATTGGCCTCCCATCCTGCCCACAAGGGCTTTGTCCTTTCGTGGAGTTGCTAGATGAGCTAGTTAGGTTGTGAATTAGGAAAGGCTCATCAATGATTAATTTGTCGATCGAGCTTAGGTTGAATAGACTTACCATCAACAACGATGGCAAAATGTTACATCTTGATTTAGCACATAAGTGGGGAAGTCCTATTCCACTAGTGCTATGAAGTGCAACTTTGGAAGATAGCACCACTGTCACCTCAACGCTAACTTCCTATGTTTTTGCAAATCTTCCTTTAATATTCAAACTAGGGCTAAACTGTGCATGCAAATTTCTATTGATAACCACACATGAATATCTTTTACAGTATGCAATGGAATATAAAACTGAGAAATAAATCACAAAAACACATCACAATATTGACACTATTATTTTAGGTATGGAAACCCTCGGAAAAACCCAAGATGGGAAAACTGATGCAACAGTTAGATATAGATTTTATTATGAGAAAATATGGAGCGTTTACAATACTGCAAATTCACCCAAGCCTGGTGAATGCAATTACACGACAGAATCACTGGGAAAAACCCTAGCTAAACCTCAACACCCTCCTACATGAGTGTATGACTTAACTGTACGAAGCTCGGTGATCTTGTTGCTCGCTCCTCTGTCTTCCCAGCTAAATCCTCTGTCTGATTTTCTCTCCCTGTCTGTAATCTGTCTTTGTCTGAATATAAGTGTGCGTTCTCTCCACCAATTGATCTCTTCTTTATAACTTTAGGTAAAGCGAAAACCCTATTTTCACTTTCACTTTAACTAGTGTTTCACTAAAGTTAATTTAGATCACTTTAATTTATTTTCCAAAGTAAACTTAGGAAAAGTAAATTAAATACATCTGGTTTCCTAATTTAAGTCTTCTGCATGCAAGAACACATGCATGTAGGAAGACCGTCCTTGTTGATGCTAGTTTAACACCCTCTCAACGAGGAAGGGATTCGGTAGTAACCCCAACTTATCCTTGAACTTCACAAAACTCTGTCTGCAAAGTGCCTTGGTGAAAATGTCTGCCACTTGCTCATCTGTCTGTATGTACTCCAATCGAATGGTTCCTCTCTAAACACAATCTCTCAAGAAGTGGTACTTGATGTTTATGTGTTTGCTCCACTCATGGAACACTAGATTCTTAGATAGCATGATGCCACTCTGATTGTCACAGTGAACTACTGTAGCCTCTAGCTCATACTCGAACAACCCTGAAAGTAACTTAGTCACATACCCTCACAAGCAGCCATGCTGGCTTCCATGTACTCAGCCTTTGCCGAGCTCAATGCAACTGACCCAATGCTGAAACAACAACCTAAAGTATTCTTCCGGTCCTCTACACATCCTGCCCAGTCAGCATCTGTGAAACCTGCTAACTGTACACTTCCCTTGCGCTCATAAACCGATACATCCTCCACTGTACCTCTGATGAAGCGAAGTATGTGCTTCGTAGCCGTCCAATGCACTCTTCAAGGGTCCACCATGAACTACTGACTCAAAGAGTTGACTGCAAAGCTAATGTTTGGCCGTGTGTTGACTAGATACATAAGTGATCCGATAAGCTGGCGATACAAGATAGGATCAAATCCGTCTGACCCTGATGTATCAATATTCCTCCAGTTGGAAACTAGAGGTATGGCCATAGGCTTGTAGTCCTCCATCCTTAATCTCTTCAAGATCTTAACTGAATACTTCCCCTGTCTAATGAAGAAGCATCCATCTCTTTGCCAAACCTCCAAGCCCAGAAAGTAATGCATCAAGCCAAGGTCTTTCATCTCAAACTCCACTGCAAGATTAGACTTGCAGTCTCCAATCAACCTCTCATCTCCTGTCAAAAAGAGATCATCCACATATAGGACCAGTATGAGAGGCACCTCACCTGTCAAGAAGTACAGGTTGTGGTCAGCCTCACTTCGCTGAAATCCCATCTCCTATAGATAGCTGTCAATCCTCGAGTACCATGCTCGAGGTGCCTGCTTAAGCCCATAAAGAGCTCTATGCAGTCTGCATACATGCGACTTCCTGTCCTCCACATCAAACCCCTCTGGCTGCTCAATATATACCTCCTCCTCTATCACTTCGTTGAGGAAGGTAGTCTTGACGTCCATCTGATGGACACGCCAACCCATCTCAGCTGCTAGTGAGATAATGGTCCGAATGGAAGAATACCTGGCTACAGGGGCGAAGGTCTCTTCATAGTCAATGCCCTCCTTCTATGAAAACCTCTTAGCCACGAAGCGTTCCTTGTACTTCTCCACACTTTCATCTGTTGCATGCTTCACCTAGTAGATCCATCTGGATCCCATCACCTTTTTCCCTTGTGGCCTCGACACAACCTCCCATGCCTGGTTTTTCATAATGGAGTCACTCTTCAACCATAGCTTCCTGCCACACATCATGTTGGCAAAACCGGCCGGTCTGACCGGATCACAGGGTTGACCGGTCCGGTCACTAAAAAAAATTGAAAAACCCGGATCTTTGACCAAACCGGGCATCGAACCGGCCGGTTCCGTACGGAACCGGGCTGGTCCGTACTCTAATGTACGGCCACGTGCAGGGACTCACGGATTTCAAATTAAAAAAAAAAACAAAAACTACAACCTAACTAATGCTCCTAACCTAACCCTAAGCCTATCCTAACACTATTTAAAGACCCCCCCACCCCCTACATTACTCACACTACTCATTGCTATCAATTTTGCAATCTTGAGAGCACGGTTTGCTGGGCAGTTGTGTAGTCTTTTGCAGCTGAGTTTTACCGGTGGTTTCCAAGAACTTGTTGGGCATAGTCAAGTGTGTTTTGCAGCGAGGAATTGGAGGAGATTAGAAGCATCATTTTTTGCAGCAGATTTGGAGCTATTACGTGGACTGTTTTGGAGGTTATTGAAGGCTTTTTGTGCAGAATTTGTGAAATGTTATCATGGATCAGCATCCTCTTTTTCTCTTGGCAGCGGCAATTCCATTCAAGCTTTCCTTCATTTCTTCTTCTCTCTCAAAGGTATTTCAAGTCTCAAGACTTTTCTCTTTAATTTTTTTTTTCTTAGTTAACAAGTTATTAATAAATTATAGGGTTTTATTTCCATCTTTTGTTTGCCATGGATCCAAAAGAGAGGAAGGATGCGGCATGGGTTCATTGCCAATTGGATGATGGTGGGAAAAAAATGCAATTATTGTGGGAAGAAAATAGCTGGGGGAGGTATCCATAGGTTAAAAGAACACTTAGCTGGTGCTAGAGGCAATGTTGAACCTTGTAGGAAAGTCTCTGATGATCTTAGAGCAGAGATGCTAAGTAGTATTGAAGCCTACCAAGAAGAAAATGCCAAGACAGAAGATTCAAGAAGACATAGGGAGAAGTTCAATGCCATTTGAGGATGAGATTGACTATGATCCTGAGGGTGGTGATTATGAAACCCCTTAAGGTCATTTGACTAGTTTTGAAGAATCCTCTAGTTTTCCTGTTAGGGGGAGAGGTCGACGTAGAGCATCTAATTTGAACCTGAAGAGGCCACGTAGTACCCCGGGTAGATCATATGGCACTACCCTTGGTGCTCAGCCCACCATTGATGCTAAATGGAAGAAGATGGAGGATGAGGCTGCTTGGGAATGCATAGCTAGATGGTGGTATGATGCAGACATACCCTTCAATGCAACTCTTTCCTATTTATCAACCTATGATAGATGCTATAGCTTCATGTGGTCTAGGCTTCAAAGGCCCTAGTTTTCATGATATCAGAAGGCCCCTTTTACAAAATGAAGTTCAAAGAATAGATGAATATTTGAAGGAGTTCAAGCAGTCCTGGAGTAAAACAGGGTGCACAATAATGTCTGATGGATGGACTGATGGAAAATCCCGCACTATTATCAATTTCCTGATTGCTTGCCCAAAAGGAACCATGTTTCTTAAATCTGTGGATGCCTCTGATCAGGTGAAGGATGCACAATTATTATTTCATCTTTTGGATGGAGTAGTTATGGAGGTCGGGCTAGAGAATGTTGTACAGATCATCACTGACAATGCCTCAAACTATGTTGCAGCCGGAATTATGTTAGAGGAAAAACACCCCACCATTTGGTGGACACCATGTGCAACCCATTGTTTTGACCTCATGTTGGAGGATATTGGCAAAATTGAGTGGGTGAAGAAGTGTGTGGAGCAGGCAAAATCAATAACCAGGTACATCTACAACCACTCATGGGTTTTGAGTCTTATGAGGAAGAACACTGGGGGTAAAGAGCTTGTTAGATCAGCCATTACACGATTTGCAACAAACTTTCTTTCGTTGCAATCCCTTGTTGATCAAAAAGCCAATTTGCGGAAGATGTTTTCCTGCGATGAGTGGAATGAATGTCAATGGAGTCAAAACGCTGAACGGAAAGATATTGCTGACAAAGTGTTTGAAAAAACATTTTGGAAAAAGGCAGAAGAGATAGTTTTATTCAGTGAGCCTCTTGTGAGTGTTGCGGATGGTAGATGGTGATAAACCCGCTATGGGTTTTATTTATGAGGCCATGGATCAGGCCAAAGAAGCAATAAAGAAAGCATATGGTGATAGAAGGAAGAAGTATTTTCCTATTTGGAATATCATTGATGACAGATGGAACAGACAACTCCATCGTCCTTTGCATGCAGCTGGCTATTACTTAAACCCAAGGTAAGAAATCTCAAAATTCCTATTCAAAGTTATAAGTTTTCTTTTAATTTCAAACTTTAAAGTTCAAACTTTTAAAGTTATAAGTTACAATTTCAAATTCATTGATGAATATTTTTTGTCTTTTGAACTTTGAATGAACTTTTTAAGGTACCACTATACAAAAGACTTTGAAGCCAATGATGATGGGGAGGTAAAAGACGGATTGTATAGATGCATTGAGCGCATGGTTCCTGATCCCAGGATACAAGATGAGATACACAGTAAGCTACTACAATTCAATGAAAGTATGGGTAGCTTTGGCATGAGCATGGCCATACGAGGCAGATCTAAGGATCCACCGAGTAAGAATTTTCAAAGTTTTCAAATTATATTATCCATTGTAAAGAATGAGTTAAATTTCCAAAGCCATTTGCTGAAACTTGTTTGCATTCAACTCTTATTACAGCCTATTGGTGGGAGCTGCACTGATTTGAAAAATTTTGCAGTTCAAATATTGAGCCAGCCATGTAGTGCTTCTGGATGTGAACGCAATTGGAGTGTATTTGAGTGTATACACACCAAGAAATGAAACTGTTTGGAACGCAAACGGTTGAATGATATGGTCTATGTCCAGTACAATCTTAGGTTGAGGTGTAACCAGTTGTTGAACAAGACACCAACATTAGGAAACATAACCTTGGACGACTTTGATCCATCATCAGAGTGGGTTGTGGAGACTCAAGCACCAGTGTTTGATAATGAAGACCTTTCTTGGTTGGATTTGGACCCACCTCCAGAGGTTCCATCTTCAGGGCTAGGGGAATCAAGTGGGGCTCAGAATCCCACTCCTGAAGAGGATGAAGAGGAAGAGGATGAGGATGACGATGATGAGGAGTAGTAGACTACTAGACACTAGACTCTAGTAATAGTGGCTAGTAGGGTAGTGCCATATGATCACTTTATTGTTATTCATTAGTACTATGGTTTATTTTTGGATTGTAGGGGCCATTTAGAGCCTCTTGTTGATGTACTTTGGTTCAGAACCTCACAGATGTATTGCACTAGGTGCTATTTTGGATATTTGCACCCATATTTGCTATATATATGAGAAACTTTGCATATTTGTGTATTAATGGTTTGGATTCATATGTATGCACTTGAATATATATGTTTTTTAACAAAATATGAATATGTTATGTATTTTTTAGTCAGCCGGTTTTTTGCCCTTTTCCGGTCCGGTTCACATTTTGGGCTTCACCGGTTCGATGACCGGTCCGGTTCCGATAACATTGAGTTAATCAACTCTGTCATCGGTGCCATATAACTAAGCCTCTCTGGTGGTACACTCCATCTAAAAGATATTTGTGGACGATCAACCTGCCTAGAATCCTGTACCGTGGATCTAAACCACTTAAGCCTTGGCCTAGTGTCAACCTGCTGTAGTTGTTGGATATCCGTCTCCTGCTGCAACTCATCCTCCAAGTCAATGATTGTAGGATCTTGTCCACCTGACTCCCTCTGACCACCAGAACCTATGCTCCGTGTCTGTACCTGTACTTGTACATCTGGCTCCTCCAACTTGATCCCCGACTCCTGTGTTGGCCCCTGCTCTGTTGGTAAATCCAATGATCTCCGCAAGGCCTTGTCCTCATCGAATTGGACATCCCTGCTCACAATGATCCTCACTCGAGCTGGAATGTAAACTCTATATGCCTTCGAAATCTCGTTGTACCCAACAAGTAGCCCCATCTCTCTAGAAGGGTTCAACTTCTTCCTATTGTCAACACGAACATGACAATAGCAGACACTGCCGAATATGCGAATATGACTCATATCTGGCCTAGTTCCTGCGAAGACCTCCTCTGGTGTCTTCCTCCCCAAAGTTGTGTGGGGACACCTGTTCTGAATGTACACTAGAGTCCTGTATGCCTCGGCCCAAAGGGATAGTGGCAATCCCTGATCAAATAGCATGGCCTTGGATGCTCAAACCATAGTCCTGTTCTTCCGCTCTGCAACTCCATTCCGCTACGGGTTATGGGGCATGGTGTGCTCCTTCTTGATTCCCTCTGCCGAACAATACTCCATAAACTCATTGGAGGTGTACTCATCCCTGTTGTCTGTTCTCAACACCCGAATCTTCTTTCTTGTTTGGTTCTCCACGAGAGTCTTGAACTCTCGGAACCTCTCAAATACCTCTGACTTGGCCTTCAGGAAATAGATCCATGTCTTTCTGGAATAGTCATTAATGAAGGTTACGCAGTAATTGTAACCACTGAAAGAATGGACACTCATAGGTCCGCATACATCCGAATGCACCAAGTCCAAGGGCTCCTTAGACTTGTGCTCACTCCGTGGGAAAGGCTTCCTGATGTTCTTCCCCAAAGCACAACCCTTGCATTGGTTATGCTTCTCCTCCTGTACTTGAGGAACTCCAATGACAACCTGTCTCAAGTGCCTCAATGCTCCATGGTGTAAGCGTGCCATCCTCCTTTGCCACAACTCACCTTGACAGCTGCTGTTGTTGCTGTCTAGAAGAATCTTTGCAGGCTCAAAGTGTAGTCCGTACACTTTTCTACTCCCCCTGCCAATCACTCGATCCAAGCTCTTATCTGACCCCTTGGGCTTGATATACACTCTATGGTCACATAACTTCACATGATATCCCTTGTCCTCCAAAGTGGAGACTGATATAAGGTTCTTTGTCAATCCTGGAACATATAACACATCAAGAAAACCGAGGGGTTTGCCAGACTCCCTCTCAAATGAAACAGTGCCAACTCCCTGCTCCTGATACCGTGCATCATCAACCAGCTCAACATGGATCTCTGTTCCACCCTCCTGCAAGTCTCTGGAGAATCTCTTCTGTCCAGTCATGTGACTAGATGCTCCACTGTTGATGTACCATATGTTGCTCCTTGTGGCACTTGCCATGCAAGCGATCAAGCAGAACTCCTGATCAAAGTTTCCGCTGAACTCATCCACCTCTGCAGATCTAGCCATCTGAGTGTTATTCTTCTTCTTCCTATCTGGGCACTGGGAGGCAAAGTGTCCCTGCTTGTGGTAGATAAAACACTTGACCTTTGACATGTTAAGGTTCTTCTTACCATCCTTCTTCCTCTTTGCCTTACCCTTGCTCTTCCTTGTCAGGGCTAGAGCCTCCTCATCCACAATCTGTGGGGCACTACTGGATGAGCCTGATCCTTGACCCATGCGGGTCTCCTTCTGCACAATGTCATCTCGTAGTCTTTGCCAATCAGGGTAGCTTCTCCCTAGCCACAACACCTTTGACAAAGGTGTCCCATGGCATAGAGAATCCATTGAGGGCTATCCGAACTAGCTCCTCATCCACTGTCTTAGAGCCAACAACTCCAAGCTCATCCCTGATCTGTGTGAGCCTTGTGAGATATGGCACCACTCCTTCTCCCTTGGTCATCTTGGTGCTGTGAATCCTCTCTTGTAGCACAATCTTCCGGTTCTTGTTCTTGCTTTGGTACAAATTCTCCAAAGCTGTCCACATCTCTGCTACGGTCTTCTTACAAGAAAGGTGAGGGACTGTATGGTCCTTCACTCCATCCATGACAATCAACATGGCTCTAGAATCGATCTTCTTCCAAGCTGCTAAATCTGTCGGATCTGTGGGTGCAACCTTCGTGGAGTCAATGTGCTCCTCTGCATCACTGACGTCCAGGATCCTTGTGATCCTTTCTTTCCATGTAGGAAAGTTCTGAGCACCCTGGAGTCTATCCTCAACTCTCAACTGCACGACCATAGTGAAGTGATTAGAGGAAATTTCAACTCAAAATGGGCCTTCTAAAAAAATTAATAAAATAATAAAATAATAAAATAATATTTATTAATTTTGGAGGAAGAAAAGAAAAAAACTACTTTTTGTTTGTATTTTGGACATATCTCTCTGTGTTTTTACTCAAATTTCGATCGGGAGAGCTTGTTGGATGCAGAATTAAATTCCACATCCAACGAATACTCACTCGACATACTTTTGATGGACCCCTCTACCCCAAAAACAAGAAATACCTGAAAAACATGATGATGATGTCGTGCATAAGGAGAATAAATTAATAACACTATTCCATGCTATTGGTTTTTTAGCCCCTCAATAAAAGGTAGTAGAGTAAGCGAATACTTCGTTACAGAAGTCCCGGGCTTTAACTGTAGCAAATAGGTGCGCCCTTACATGTTACAGACGACAAGGCAAGGTCTCTATCCCAACCCGGTAAGCCCTTTCAAGACCTTACCTACCCTCGCCGCTATCTCAGGTAAGTGAGAACCTTCCCCGAGCTACGAGGATAACCTTATAATAGAATAGTCGTCGCACGGCGGGAAAAACACTCGGCAACACGGTAGAAGCCAGCAGCCTCACTCAAAGCCACAAAGGAATGCGAGGTAGGCTAGCAGAAGCCTAAAGTCATCATCACGTTTTTTCAGGTATTTCTTGTTTTTAGGGTAGAGGGGTCCGTCAAAAGTATGTCGAGTGGGTACTCGTTGGATGCGGAATTTAATTTTGCATCCAATGAGCTCTCCTGATCGAAATTTGGGTAAAAACACAGGGAAATATGTCGAAAATACAAACAAAAAAAGTAGTTTTTTTTATGATACCTATCCCCAAATTTATATTAAAAAGTGTTTAAGACCTATATGGTATTTCAAATTTAAAGCAATTTCATTGTCTAACACATGATGACATGGAATTTGAAGTAGAGTTAAAAGGCCCATTTTGAGTTGAAATTTCCTCTAATGTAGTTGTCAAACCCTAGATCTCCAATCTAAGTTTGTGTCTTCAATAGATCTGCCCCTGATCTATTATTGTTGCTGCAATTCTCTCAATTTTAGCTCACCAGAGCTTCGATACCATGTAAGTTTTCCTTTAATATTCAAATTAGGGCTAAATAGTGCATGCAAATCTCTACTGATAACCATACATGAATATCTTTTATAGTATGCAGCGGAATATAAAACCGAGAAATAAATCACATCACAATATTGACACTATTATTTTGAGTATGGAAACCCCCGGAAAAACCTAAGGTGGGAAACCAGTGCCACAGTCAGATATAGATTTTTTTATGAGAAAATATGGAGCGTTTATAATACTGCAAATTCACCCAAACCTAGCAAATGTAGTTACACGACAGAATTACTGGGCAAAACCCCAGCTAAACCTCATCACCCTCCCGCGTGAGTGTACGGCCTAGCGGTACGAAGCTCGGTGATCTTGTTGCTTGCTCCTTCGTCTTCCCAGCTAGATCCTCTATCTGACTTTCTCTCCCTGTTTGTATCATGTCTCTGTCGGAATACAAGTGTGTGTTCTCTCCACCAATTGATCTCTCTTTATAACTTTAGGTAAAGCGAAAACCCTAATTTCACTTCACTTTAACTAGTGTTTCACTAAAATTAATGTAGATCACTTTAATTTATTTTCCAAAGTAAACTTAGAAAAAGTAAATTAAATACATCTGGTTTCCTAATTTAAGTCTTCTGCATGCAAGAACATATGCATGCAGGAAGATCTTCCTTGTTGCTGCTAGTTTAACAGTTTTAGACCAGCTTGCAAGGTCAAGGGAGGTTCCCCTATGGGTTGATTGGATGAAGTTCTTAGAGAGAGCTAAAGGGAGAAGATGGCTTAATTAAAATGTGTTAATGTAATGAAGTTACTTTATAAATTAAAGTTGCATAAAAAAATAAATTAAAAAAGAATATTAAAGCTACTTTATAGTGATTCTTTTTTATAAAATAAGTGAAATGCACTTTACAAAACTTTTGCATTATGTAACTTAAAGAAAAGAAAGACACGAAATCAAGACCTCTTACTTAATAAAGTAACTTTCAACCAAGTGAGTTAATGCAAAATGTATAAAAATGTCATGAAGGAGGAGGTTGTTTTTTTAATTCTTTGCCTGAAAGTGTGTATTTACCCCTCAAACCCTTAGTTTTGCTTACAAAACACTTCATCACAACTGCACACAAAAACAAGCAAAATTTCGACACTGAAACTTTCAAGTTTGGGGTCAGCTCTTGGTTAGCTGACTTCGAAAATACAAGTTTTCCCTCTGTGTCTGGTTTATTGAGTTCACACAAGGCGCACAACAAAGAGTGAACACAGAAAGAAAATACTTCTGTTTTGTTTCTGATTTGTTGAGTTCACGTAGAGTGCATTTTAAAGAGTATTCACAAATCCGAAAGACAGTAAACTGATTATATAAACTGAAATACTAACCAGAATGAGACAGATTTTAAAAAAACTATAAATATAAACAATATTCCTTTGGATCTGATAAAATGGCCATATCTTGGGTGACTAGAAACCTTTTTGGGCGAAACAAGAAGTGCTTACAACTGAAAGCAGTGCTTTAGATGCAATGGAACAACTCTCTTGGCCTTGTAATGCTCATTAAATAACAGGATCAAGAAATCATTTGATGCATGCAGTGACACAAGTTCAAGATCTCGATCAATAATGGGAGCAGGTCTTCATAAGTGGTGGTCTGATACATGTTCGACTAAAACAGCATATATCCATACAAGTCAAACACCTTAAGCAACTCCTCACACAAACAGATCACAGATTAGCACACCAATGTAATACATGGTTAAAGCCCTCAAAAAGGGAAACAATCCATGACCCCAGCCAAAGCGACCACTTGGAGGCTATATATGAATGCAAAATGAAATATTTTATATATGAGCTTTTTTAAATAGAGATCATGGATCAATCGAGTGCTAATCCTCATATTAATATCGTCATTAAGATCAAGGAGAAGCTGAACTGTCATATCACTTTATGTATAGAACATATCATGATTGACAAATTACATAAGTACAAATGCATACAAAGAAACACACTTTATCGAAATACCCATTAGACTAAGTTGTTCTTAACTAACTCCCAAGTGTCTAAATATTCTAACATCATAGTCAAATACTTCTTGCACAAATCAAGAAGTCAAAAGATACAAAGCAGTGCAATTAGAAACTGGAACAAGAGAATCAAGATCTCAAGGAGAAGCTCAACAAGAGTCTATTACAAAAAGATGAAAGTCTCTACCTAACGAACCTCAATTAAAGGTTGCTTGAACAAATCGAAGGGTTAAAAGAGAAGAAACTAGAGAATTGAGATCTTAAAAATAAAGTCGACAAATCACACTTAAGGGATCATATTCAAAACTTGCTTACACAAATTAATAAGCTAAAGAATGATAAGAAGTTGCTACAAGGAAAGTTAGATGAACTTACCAACAAGGAACTTGCAATCGATTAAAAAACAATTATCAATCACATTGAAATAAAGAAATCACTGGATGTACAAATCAAGATGTTGGAGAAAGGAACCAATACATATCCAATCGAAATCTTATCAACCAATAAAATATCATTAGTTATATACAATATACAAGGATGTTTCCAAAAGCATGCCACTATATACTAGGATGCCTTATCATCCTAGTTATATAGGTCATCAACGAGCTAACCAAAGACAAAATCCATATGCTAGAAGCAAAGTGAAGCTTCTATTATATTGAAGAGAAGTTCAACAGTGGAATCTTATCATTTTCCAAATAAAAGATGCCATTGCCACATAGTTTCGCAGAAAATTGAACTATAGTGGTCTAACCCATTCAAAGTATGACAATTTCCTTAACGTTTCATAACTCTTATCATCTTGTATCATCAACAATCACAGCTACAGAGGATAATGCATTGGAAATGCATTATGAACCAGAGCAAGAGATACATTTTTTTATGAAGTTGCATAGAGGACAAAGCATTTCTAAAGAGGAAGGCAATGTAATGGACATAAATATGTATAAATAAACACCGTTTAATAAATAATTATAATCAACGAAAATTAATCAATGAAGTGTCACATCCTAATGATGAGATTATGAGATATAACTTCCAATCCATGGTGACCAGTGAGTGCCTATATAAGTATATTGTCTAATGGTGTTGTAATCATCATTCTATTGTTCAATCCTTTATATTTTATATGGATTTCTGTTTAGTTTCCTTCTTATGTTGGATATTTGCTAGTAAATGAACTGTTTGTTCATGTCACTGCATGGACTTCAGTTTTTTTGGCCATTTTTTCTTGTTGCGTCGAGGAGGCGCATTCTACAGCCCAGTAGGGGGATGTGTAACTCCTTCCATGCTCATCCTGGAGCTGACACGTGTCTTTTTTAAAAATAATAAAATATTTTAAAAAATAACATGTCTTTCTCAAATTAGATTTTAAACATTTACAAAGGCATATATATAAAAAACTACACAAATAAGATAAATTAAAACCATAAACAATTTTTAGGAGTACAAATGTTGAGGAAGGGTTTGCACCTCGAGAGATTTGATCCCTCTCCGCGGCGATTGGTAGATCCCCTTTTAAGATGGATCTATGCCGGTAAATAACATTATAGCCACATAATATTTCAAATGGTGTTGGTATGATTTCAATCTGCGAAGGCTATCAAAAGTTATGAGCTCTGTGGCGTAAAAAAACATTTTTTTCTTTGACAGGAATAAACAAAGTTGTGCTATGGCTCAGATTAAAATGATCATAACTTCTTCATTATAAACCCTAACCAGGCATACAATATAGTATACAATATATTGATATGAAGTTAAGAATATGTACTTTCTAACGGGTTAGCCAACCTAAGAATTTTATCCGAAAGGTATCTAAATAAACGAATTTATAGATTCAGCCATAGCATATCATACCAAAAATGGTATTTATTTCAATCTGTGAATTCCTGGTCATTTGAACTCTGATTTGATACCTGGCCATTACATAATGAATTGCATCTGCTTTATTAGTTATTTTGCAGTCACCCACACATTAAACATAGAAGCTTCGTTTGAAATAGAAGTTAAATGACGTGGTGACCTGTGAGAAAGCCATCAATAGCTTATGTCAAGAATATTGATTAAAAAATGAGACCCATGCATTATCTGCAATGCTTGCAATGTCATATTTCTATATATAATGTATTTTTAAGCACACTTCATTTTCCATTAGTTATTATATCATATTCCAGATATGGCATTCTATGCATACTGGTCGAATATTTTACGTGGAAATATGTGACCAGTTAAAGCATTGGTGTTTTGAGAATATTTCTTTTGTGATTTATCGAAGTCGATACATATTTTGATGTGCAGACGTTATACGAATATGCGACCGCTGCTGCTCGTCAATTTTATGGGATGGTTAAAGAGAGAGGAACGATCCCAATAGATGCCTTAATGCGGGAAGCAGTACTGAAAGACAACGAGGAAAATAAGAAATTAAAAAAGCAAGGAATAGATACCACATAGGTTGTATGCAAATTGCTCAAGAGAAGAAATTCGGTAGGAATATAATTTGTATCAATTTTGCTGAAGAAAATTCAATTTTATATTGCTTAAGAATAATTTTGGAAAGGGAGGGCATGCCATATATTCAGGCATTTGCCAATTTTCTTGTGGGCTGTTTATTATTATTAATTATATGTTGTGTTTTCATGAGATTACCTTGTATGTGTGCGTGCATTTAGAAATTTCAGTATTGTGTTTCAGCGTCTGACAAGAGGCCCTTATTAATGAGATATGGAAGCTCATCTGGTAGGTTGATTTCCGATATCTAGTTGTTGTCCATACCATCTTTCCAGACAGCACATTGTATGCAATCTATTTCTCTGCTTCAGCATGAATCTATATTCTGGAAATTTGCAAAGGCTTGTACCAATAATAACTGAATAAAAATTTCCGACGAGTCAAATTGCCTTTCCTACATCTTGTATAGCTGCATCTAATGAAATTGTGTTAGACAATTACCCGTGGAGCGTTGGTTATTGACAATATCTCACTAGCAATAAACTGCAAGAAATGTGATAGTCACGAGCAATCATATAGATGTATGAAACAAGTAACAGCTAAGCGGACGCAATGAGGATGGTTGACCTTATCATTTTATTTCTTTTCTTGAATACTTGTAGCTTCACATAAATATAAATGCTTGCTTTGCAAGTATTCTCACTTTTTGAAAATTTTAACTTATTTTTACAGTTACTAAATAAAAAACCACTTCAATATTTCAAACCAAAAATTCAAAATAATTAAGTTTTTGCTTTTAACGTGAGAAAATTTTATCATTTATAAATGTTTTTTCAATGCTGATGTTTCATATATGCAACTCATATTTTGATATGGACCAGATTTAAGGGTGCACTACAATAGAGATTGACCTGTAAACCCTTGATAAACTCACTTTTTCATTTATACAAAAATACCATGCAAGTCTTAATAAAACATTAATTTGTTTTTAGTGGGATTTGTTAGAATATAAGGCTTGATGTAATAAAGTCATTTTTATACATGATTTAGGTCAATGAAATGTTAATTAATGTTTAGGTTATAATTTTATTATAACTGGGTTTTAGATGATTTGAGCTCTATCAAAGAGATTTATTGCTATTGTATTTGATGACTTGAAGCTAATATTGAATATCTTATTTGAATCCATCCCTATTGAGGTTTTACCTTAGTTAGGTTGTTAGGTTTTGTACATGCTACAGTTTTATGTTTATTCATCACATTAACCTAGGATTTTTAGTATTGTGTGTTTGGTTAATACGTTGTTGTTGTGCATAACATGGTGATGGTATCAAAGTGGAAAGATCCGGAGTCAACATAAATGAAAATTAAGAACATGCCATCGATTGATGAGAGAGAAGTGAAATTGAAAGTAAGTTGTTGGGGAAGACATCTGAAATGTTTCGAGGGAATCCATGTTAGAGGAAAGTCATGGGTGTTGAATATGGTTGTCATTGATGATGAGCCATTAATGACTAAGGTTGAAGTGATAAATGTTGAATACAAATGTTGATGACATGAAGAACCTTGGATGTGGGCATTGGAGCCATTGGAACACCTAATGAGCCAAATGACCCATTCTGTGATCATGTGTGCCTTGATGAGCAATGAAGTCCACATACTTGGTAATAAAGGTAATTAGATGATGTGGATGGCTTAAGAAGACCACACTTGAAAAATAAGCCTATACGCTTGAAGGCTTTGATGAATGGTTCATCAATGATATGAAAGAGCTTGATGAACATGAATAAGGGCATGACATGCTCGGTGGCATGTTTCTTGCATTTTGAAGTCTTCGTTGAAGCTCTTGATGTATGATGGAACCCTTGCTCTTATAGAAACCTTTGATGCTGAACATGATGATGAAGAAGCTCATATCATGTACAATAAGGATATGGAACTTGCAAATGGAACTAATGATGGCATGACATGCTCGGTGGCATGTTTCTTGCATTTTGAAGAAGTCTTGGTTGAAGCCCTTGATGTATGATGGAACCATTGCTCTTATAGAAACCTTTGATACTGGACATGATGATGAAGAAGCCCATATCATGTACAATAAGGATATGGAACTTGCAAATGGAGCTAATGATGAAAATAAACAAATAAAATTTAATACAACCACAAATATGAAGTCGACTCCAATTTAAATAAAAATAAAAATATTTTTATGGCAGGTCGGCTCTGATAAATTGAAGGAAAATGTATATAAATAACCTATCAAACGTCATTTATAAAGGCAAGATTTTAGACACAACTCTGAGGATTTTCGGAATTTATAGCAGCAGACTGCGTTTTTTTGGTGAGGCAACAAACCTAGGAAAGTGGCAACAGAGAAGTACAGACCCGGATTTTTTTAGTATTAGATTATTTTTTGGTGTGTCATTTGTTGGTCTAAGCAGCGATAGAGAGAAGATTGCCTGAAGTTTCTTACAGTCTTCATTTGGGTTTTTTTTGTTAGACTACTTACACTTACCTAGCAACATAAGTAGACTAAAATTTGCAGCAATAGTTGTGCTCTGATTTTCAGTCTGAGGCAACCACAAATTAGAAGATGAGGTGACTGATGGTTTGTAATGGACATATTGGGTTCTTTCTAAACTAAGACGTGGCTGTGATTTTTTTTGGGGGTCTGGTTCGTGATTTGAGGCAGCAAAGATAAATACAACATCTTTTTGAAGACCTTCAACATGTGATTAGGGTTACCACAGTCACAATATTAAAGGAACTATTGCCCTAAACTTAGGTCTGCAGCAGATGATGAAATGTGAAGTTTGATGGCTCTGATTTGGGTGAGGATAAAAAGGAAATGTGCTACAGAATCAGACTTTGAACCAAGACCACAGTTATGTTTGAAGTTCATCATACTTTTTGAGTTTCATCTACAGAGGTTCATAAAATTCTGAGACATTGAGAGACTAGCTACTCTGGCAGCCACATTAATATTCTACAGTAGATGATGATCAGTGGATAGAGACAAGTGAAGGGTATGATCCTTGAATGAATCTAAACTTAGCAAGCTACAAGCTTTATGACCGTGATGAGCAGTTTGATGACATGATAGTGAAACGCATGACACGAGAGTAATCAGGATGTGAATACAAGCTAGACCTTGTACCATTTTTCTTAGTTGGATTTGAGAAAAAGACCAAGCTGAGTCTTGGAATAGAAGTTGGTGCTTTTGATTCAATTGAATCGAGATAGACCCCACAGTTGTAGCTGTTTGAACCTAATATAATAAAGTTTACTAATTCATCTTATGAAGTGTTTGTGTTGTCTATGTAATTGATTGATGTTGTTGTACTTATGATGATCTTTGTTTAAGTAGCTAAAGAAAATTGAAATTGTAAATAGTGCCGGCCCATTGATTCACACCCGCCTCCCTCCCAGTGTGCCATTGTGTCTAACAATGGGAAATAAAAGGTTTAATGAAAAAAAGGGAAACCTCCATACCCGCTAGATCCATCGGATGTATTAAAGGTTTGGAGCTGTTGTATTGAGTTGTCCACCTTATTAGATTGAAAAGAGAGCCATGGCCTAGCTTGATAGTCATTGGTTATCAAATTCAAAGCAACTTCATTGTTTCCTGGGAAAGTTGTCAAAATTTTAAAAGCACACGAGACAAAGTTGCCATTGCATATAAGAGAGTTATTGCATGTCGGCCACCAAATATACAAATAAAGGCATCAAGTTGATTTGTTAAGCTTGAGGAGCTACCACATCAAAGTTTAAAGTTGCAAATGAGACACCATTGTAATTAGCCATCAGTTGGTGGATTTCTTGAAGGAAACCATCATACATAACCATCGTGGTTGAAGGAGGAAGATATAATTGTCATGGATAACTGGACGGCTCATGGATGAAGCCAATATCATCATCACACCTTTCCTTTGTACAACTAGAAGTTTCATGGATGGAAAATAAATGCTACATGACTAGCACAACTTGCTTCTTCATGCTCTTGAGCCACAAGATCATCAATCTTCATATTCTCTCAAATCATGGGAGGAGAATCTTGCAGATTGAAAGATCTTACAACCAGAATGCAAGGATGAGAACTTGGCTTTGCATGCGGCTTATGAGAAATATAAGCCCTTACCAACCTCTTGTTGGAATGCGTGAGTGCTACTAGATTAGCAAGTAACCAATAAAGGAAACCCTCTCTCACTCCTCTTGCCAAAATCCTCGAACTTGCTATACTGCAATCATTGATGGTGCATTAAAATCACTCAAAAACAACTCTCCAATGTATATTTGTCATACAATAAATTGAAAGGAGTCTCTCCCTAAACCCAGAAGAAGTAAAATATCACTAAGCTCAAGAACCTCGCCTGAGGGCATCTAGGAAATGGAGCCAACTCCTCTCACAAGGTAAGTGGCATCATCACCAAGCTCCATGGTCATATCTCCCTCTTGCTATTGAATCTTATCGAATAGTGACTTGTCAAATGTCATGTCTCAAAGCTTCATTGTTTACATACCAACCAACACTAGACATAGTAGATAAACAAGAAGCCATGGAAAATGCAATCTCAGACTAAGAGATCATCTCCTCTACAATTGCTACAATCTTGGTTGCAACATGTTTCATGCCCTTTCCCTTCTTCTTCAATGGACATTTTCATGCATAATGTCACATCTTGTGTCATCAAAAGCACATGACCTTACTGAGGCCCTTCCTTGTATTTGTCCCATCCTTCTTCTGGAAGCGTTTCTCGCCACCCTTCTTGTCTTTTTGGTGACATTGATGGCCTACTTTCCCATGTTGTTCTCAACATGTATGCAATCTAGTTTCTTCCTCCATAAGAGCGACCCAAACATTTGGGAAATTTATAGTTTCTCCCAAGCACATATACCCTGAACAAAGGGTGTATGGGAAGGAGCAAGACATTAAAGGGCGACATATATGATCTCCCAATCCTCTACCTTAATTGTAATGGAAACCAACAATAATTCACTTCTAGAGAATTTAAAAATCAATTATTTTATGTTTTTTCCAATGACTATCATGAATATTGTAGAGAATTTATTTTAGCCAAGTACCTAGATTTTTGTCAAACTAGTACCCAATAGATGCGAAGTGGCCACACCATTTCTGGTAAGTAGTCATAATAGCAATTTTGATAAATATTGCAGTTGTGCTTGTTGCCGAATGAAATGGAAGTCCAAGCCACTGGTAAGCATATGTGGAGAAAGTGACCACTGTCACCTTAGTCGCTTCTCCCAACTTCTTTGGAAGTCAAAACCACCTAGGGGGGAGCCCTAATGACAACTCTACAAAAGACACTTAGACGCAAAATACTGTCTTCTTTGAAGATTGTTGGCGACCAGTGCCTTGTTGGAGTCGAACCAAAAAGTGGAGAAGATATACTATGAGCATGGATGTGAACCATATAGTGCAATTAGTGCATTCACTTCAATGAGGATAAAAACAAGTAAACTACTCCAATCCTAAATAATGCATATACAATATAACAAGTGTGACGCGTAACTAGTATAAAGTGTGACTCATCCAAATTTGATATGCAAGTCTCTTTTGCAACACTAATCATAACATCAGCGTGTGCATAGCTACATCAATACATGTTCATCCAGCATACAACAGTATTATATGATATATCAGTCCTTAAGGCATTCATAATCACACATCATTTATTTCAAACTTCTTGCAAGCAACATTATACATAAACAAGCATTTAAATCAAATCTGAGATGAAGTCTTAGTAGCAGTATATTGATGTTTCAGAGTTTACAAAGTGACCATATCACAGAGTGAACATACAATGGCTAGTAGTTATGTGTTAAAAAAGTGTGTTAGCAGTCCACTTTCTAATAGCAATTTATACCAGCAATTACTAAACTTTTAACTAATGTTGTTTCCTTGTGTATAGGATAGAAGGAGCAGTAGACCTTAAATTTGGAGGGTTGCCACTGTAAAGGCAGCCCCAATAGTTCGCAAAGGTTTGAAATAGGGCTAAGAAAGAGGAGTAAAGGTCTGAATCAAGCCTTGAGGAGGGCCCGAGATAAGACAAAGGGATGAGGGATATTTTGTAAATGGAAAGATGGGTGGCTAGGAAGGAGTGGGGGAGAGGCTGTATGGTGGAGAAGGTCAGGGAGATGTAGGTCGAGGGAGTTGGAGCAGCCCTAAGGCTATTGGTAGTAGGTTGTAAGGTAGAAGAGGTTGGGAAGCTGGGGAAGGGCTGGTTTGTGGGGCGTCTGAGGGTATAGAAGAGGGATGCAACAACAAGGCGAGGGTGGAGAGAGACATCCCGGGCCCCAAATGGGATAGGCCGAGACTTGAAATGGCCTTAGGGGATGAAAAGAGGGAAGGGGAGGACGACTTAGGGTAGTTCAAGGGTAGAGGGAGGTTGCAACAACTAGGCTGAGGGTATAAATAGGGAAGGCGAGGTTGGGAGAAGGCCAAAAGGAGCAGGATGATGTTGATTAAGGTACAAGCGAGAGGGAGAAGGGCTTGGAAAGGGAAGGCGAAAGAGAGGGTCGTTAGGGTTTGGGAACTAACCTAGGGTTTTGAACAACCCTAACCTAATCTAAAACTAACACTAAACTAACATAGAACTAACCCTAGACTAGGGAAGGCGAGGTTGGGAGAAGGCCAAAAAGAGCAGGATGATGTTGATTAAGGTACAAACGAGAGGGAGAAGGGCTTGGAAAGGGAAGGCGATAGGTGGAGGAAGGCGAAAGAGAGGGTCGTTAGGGTTTGGGAACTAACCTAGGGTTTTGAACAACCCTAACCTAATCTAAAACTAACACTAAACTAACCTAGAACTAACCCTAGACTAGATATTGAAGAAGAAAGAAAGGAGAAGACAAAGAGAACAAACCCTAGAAAAACCCTAACCTAACCTAGGGCGTCTAGGAGTGATTAAGCTGCTTCTAGAGAAGACTAACCTTAAAGTCCAAAAGTTCAACCCTAGAAGGACTCCTAGAAAGGACGTGCTTCTACACTAAGGTGGCTAAAAAGTTGAGGAAGACCTAGCCTAGACAAAATGAAACCTAATGGCTACCATTCCATCTACAAACGTACATCATTCATAAACTTTTAACAAAGATAAATCAGGATGAGACATAGATACCTCCTTGTGCACGTGTTTCACCAACAAATCATAGCATCACCTTTAGGAAAAGAGCCAAAACCAAGATACTTCAAGAATTCATCACCAAACCCAGAAACAAGCCTTCCTCAAGAGGAGGCACCTCACTGCAAAGATCCCTAGTAGGGTAGAACAAATGCATAATGTTTTATCCCATGAGTCTTGTTTTAAAAAATGAAGTGAGGAGATCTATTTATATGATCTTACACTCACTTTTTACAAAAATATCTAGGCCGACATGCCTTTAAAATGTTAATTACAAATTATAAAATGTCAACTTAAAATTAAAACAAAATAATAATAAAAAACAACCTAATGTAGGCATAAGGTAAGCTACCGGGGGTATTTTTCCACTAGGTTCCAACACCTCCTAAAATGAGCGAATCACTTTGAACGAAATAATGGAGTGAGCTAGAGGGAGGGTGTTACACCCCATCTAACCCCAAGAATGTTGTAAAATCCTTTAATGCCCTCCTCATTGCAGTAAGAAGGCCTGGCATGGAAGATAACTTCCTCTAAGGAAAGAGACCAGGGAGAGAGGGAGCTAGTGTGAAAAATGGCCAGGAGGGTGTCCTAAGTGGTTGTGAAGGGAGACGAGTGTCTCACAGTTGAAGAAAATGCCACTAGAGCAAGCAAACAAGGTATGGGGTCACGTGACCCATTGATTAACCTTATGAGCCCCAGATACCAACCACGAGGTTAAGAACCCCAACAAAGGGTAGTCAACAGTGCCATTAAGCGATAGTACTCCTAAAGGAAGGACCAACGGGCCCAACCATGACTACCATTGCTCAATAACACCCCTCTTGGTCGAAAAAAATGACTCTCTCTCCCTGGGGCACATTTGAAGGTGCTTTGGGTATAGATGCAACGTAACAATGGCTCCAATTGCGGGACAAGTGCTCTTCCTGAGAGTGCTCGAGAACCTTTGAATCTTCTGGTACCAGTATACCTACACACACATTCAATATTCAAAGGGATTAAAAGCATCTAAAGGCAAACACTCCCATCCTGTATTGTTCACAAAATAAAGGAAAAAAACTAAGAACAATAATGACTAACTAAATTGTGAAAGGGCATCAAATGCAATGCAAATTTAAAAGCAATATGCCTCGCTAAAATGCATCTAACCCTACATATCCTAAACATGGTAGTCAAAATAGGTCAGGTGAAATCATACCACCAATGTAACCATCTGGGTAAGCAATTCATACATGATACCCTACCGTTGTATTTCAATGTAATCCATGATAATACCTCATCGATGATATATTGAGTATGTACCAAGATCTTTATATGGATGATGAAATGAAACCATAACTTCTTAAGAAGATGGAAGAATTCAAATTGGTGCCACGGAGAAGCATCACTTTGACAAGCTTTGTTGATCCATGATTCTATTGGGGTTATGTAAGGGACACCTCCATCATATATGTCTTTTAAGAAAGAAAATTGCCTAAAACTTGTCCACAAATTCTGAACTTGGGAGGCTATTCACAAAGCAAAACCTCACAAATATTCATATGTCTGCCGCATCTTGTCCCTACATTTACTTAAGCATTTCTTTGGATATACAAGCATATTGCTTGTCTCTGCCATAATCACGTTAGTATTCCAAATAATCCTTGAAATTTTGAAATTATCAGCTATATAATTCATACCTTCATGCTTCAACGAAAATATAGACAATAAATACTATGCAACTAAGGAATGAAAATAATGCATGTCCACTTACTTGCCTCGGTCTTATTGAAATGCATCATTAATGACTTACCGATATAGGATAGAGCGGGTTGAACAACTTCTTCAATGCTTCTTGAGGAGCACAACTGAGATTGATAATATGGGTTCACCATAGGATGAATACATGCAAGAGAATCCTTTGTAAAACATGCTTCCCTGATGCTAGATAAGTACGATGGAGAAATCATGGAGGTATCACCAGAAATATGGGCTCCCAAAATTTCAAACTGTTCATCATAATAAACCACCTGCATGTGGAAACCATCTATAACATATGGTGGTGTTTCATCTTCAACTATAGTGTCAAAATGATTGAACCATTCTTCATCGTTAGCATCATAAGGAATAATTGTATCTTGTTCAATAGGGTCTTCATAGATCATGTCTTCAATATCCTTGTTTGAGGCGATTAAAAGTTCTTCATCCCAAATAGTGTCAAATTCTGGCTCAATCTCATAATTAAGTTCATTGAGTTATTCTTTATACTGCGATGTCTAGAAACAATGCAACTCGGTCTTGAATAATCATAGAGAGGCAGACCCATAAATGTCCAATAACCATCGTCGTCAAAATTAATGTCATTATGTTCCAACAAATTTGAGATGTCATAAGAAATTGTTGTGTCAGAAATGAGAACTCATCCTTTCCTTCTGCTCTTAAACCTCTTAAACCTCTTCAACTAGGACTTCTGGATGTACATATGTAGGACCACAATCACATTTGTCTGCATGAGGGGATTCATCTACTTTGCTTGAGATATCATTAGCTTCTTCAATCTGATTTCCGCTGTGGATCTCTTTACTGAATAATTTCCTCACATACTCAACATGAGGTATCCATCTATGTTGTTTCCTAGGGAACTGCCATCTACATAATAGTTCAATCAATTATGGAAGAGAAAATATTTTAGCTTTTGGAAACTTCATGAACCAAACATGGGCCTTTCCTTCTAGGTGAAGAGTGAACAATGTCATGTACACACCTTCTTCGAACTCAACTTCTTCTAGGAATAACAACACAAAATTTGCGATCAGGTCTTCAACATCATTCTCATTATGATCATTGAAAGGATTCCATAGTTCATGTGGTAGTCCACCTAAGTAACCTGGGAACTTCGATAGGTCAAGCAGAGTGAAATATACTTCCATTTTTTCAACGATTGGATTGTCAGGGTCTTTAAATTCAAATGGAATATCATCTTCAATTCCTTTGCTAGAACCATCTTGTGTTTGACTGTTTCCTAGTGTTTATTCCCACATATGGTTGATCATGGTCTTTTTTCCATGTTCTTCGATATCATAATCCCCATCCACATTGAGTGTATCGATCAACTACTTGAGTGAAGAAAACATTTTGCGAGCAAATCCTTCATACCAATTCCTGATGGTTAAGTTTCCCTCTAAGTGGAAAGATAGCAAGAAGAACTTCATTTTGAGGTCTTCATGTACAATATGGCTTTCCCGGAGAAATTGCAAGAATGCCCAAACATGTATAGCCACATGATACTTATACTGCTGGAATAATGGAAAAATTGCTTTCCCATCATCATCAATGACACACTGGTGTGGATATCCCAAAATGCATGAAAAAACCAATATATCCATCCATAATTCATAATTGGATGCCATATCGTTAGACTTCCTTGTCTTTATAGAGCATTTCTTTTATTTTTCTTCAATTGGAGTCGTTAGGAGAGACCTGCCAAGTTACTTAAATAAATCTCACCAAAGTACTAAATAAAACAAGGGTGTACCTGAGCTGATGATGACTAAGTTCTTGGTGGAGTCACCAGATAATCCTACAAGGTTAGTTCACAAATATATGCAACTACCTCAAAACTTACGGATAATAGTCGTTTCATTAGGGGAGTGAATGACTCTAGATGAACCGCTTCAAAAATTTGAAATGGTCCCCGACAACGATGCCAAAATGTTACCAAATGAATTGGAAGTCCAAGCCATCGGTAAGCATATGTGGAGAAAATGACCACTATTACCTTTCGCTTCTCCTAACTTATTCGGAAGTCGAAACCTCCTAGGGGGGAGCCCTAATGACAACTCTACAAAAGACACTTAGACACAAAATAATGTCTTCTTTGAAGATTCTTAGCGACTAGTGTTGGAGTCAAACCCAAAAGTGGAGAAGATATACTATGAGCATGAATGTGAACCATATAGGTGCAATTAGTACATTCACTTCAATGAGGATAAAAACAAGTAAACTACTCCAATCCTAAATAATTCATATACAATATAACAAGTGTGAAGTGCAATTAGTATAAACTGTCACTCATCCAAATTTGATATGCAAGTCTCTTTTGCAACACCAATCATAACAACGTGTGCAGAGATACATCAATACATGTTCATCCAACGTACAATAGTAATATATGATATATCAATCCTTAAGGCATTCATAATCACACACCATTTATTCCAGACTTTTTGCAAACAACATTATACGTAAACAAGCATTTAAATCAAATCTGAGATGAAGTCTTAGCAAAAATATTGATGTTTTAGAGTTTACAAAGTGACCATATCACAGAGTGAACATAAAATGGTTGGTAGTTATGTGTAAAAAGGGTGTGTTAACAGTCCACTTTCTAATAACAATTTATACCAACAGTTACTAACCTTCTACTTAGTGTTGTTTCCTTGTGTATAGGATAGAAGGAGAAAACATACCTTAAATTTGGAGGGCTGCCACTGTAACGGTAACCCCAACAGTTTGCAAAGGTTTGAAATAGGGCTGAGAAGGAGGAAAGGGCTGAACCAGACGTTGAGGAGGGATCGATATAAGACAAATGGATGAGGGATAGGTTGTAAAGGGAAAGAGGGGTAGCTAGGAAGGAGTGGGGAAGAGGCTGTATGGTGGAGAAGTTCAAGGAGAAGTAGGCTAAGGGAGTTGGAGTAGCCCAAAGGTTGTTGGTAGTAGGCCGTAAGGTAGAGGAGGCTAGGAAAAGGAGTTAGAAAGTTAACTATGAAGGTCCACTTTATAGTTTTGGTGTGGTGTGATAAAGAGGACATAGAATTTGTCATTTGTGTATTTATGTATAAAGTGAGTTATATATAAATAAGAATGATGTTTAGTACTTTATAGTATGGGTCCCACTTAAGTTATTATTTAATAATTAAAGAGAGTTAATTATTATATGTGGGTGCATTATGTGTGAGCCCTTGATTTTGTAAATGTATCTCAACCATAGATTAGGTGGTTAGATGAGTTAGTTACAAATTTTAATGTATAAAACAAGGAAGAAAGGAAAAGTTAGACACACCATTAATGAGGAGAGAAAGAGAAGAAGAGTGAAGAAATAAAGAATGCCCTAGAAGATTGACACATTTTCCAAGACAAGCAACAACAAAAACATCGAGGCAGCTTGAAAGTGATCGTACAACAACAGTCTGAAGAATATGTACAGGCATCTGTGGGCACAATTCCTGAGGCAAGGTACAATAGACTGATAGGCCGGACAACTACATTTATTGCATGCATGGGTGGCACGATTTTTTAGGCATAAAGGCACAACAGAAAAGCATAGCCGTACATCACATGTGTAGAGGCAGTACAACTGTTAAAATGCACAAAAATCAAGGTATTCACTGTTGTTTCAGTTTGGATTATTTTGTTAGTAAGGGATGGAGAAATAATTTTTCAGGTGTAGATGAAAGGTTTCTGAGTATTCTTCTTTAATGGAAATTTTATCTTTCTAGGGTTTTCCCCAGGAGTTGGGGTTTTGTCCGATCTTTAACCAAAATTTATGTGTTTACATTTGTGAATGTTTACTTCAATGATTGAGAAGATCTTGAATATGGTGGTTTGTATTTCAAATTTAAGAAGTAAAATTTTAATGATAAACCCTAGTCATTCAAGTGTTTGACAGTATGCGTGAATAAAAATTTCATATTAATTTCATTGAATTTCTTCAGAAGGAGGGGTCGAGGTGTAAGGGTTGGTTTGTAGGGCATCTAAGGGTATTGTAGAGGGATGCAACTACAAGCCGAGGGTGGAGAGAGACAACACGATCCCCAAATGGGGTAGGTCGAGGCCTGAAATGGCCTTAGGGGATGAAAGGAGGCCAGGGGAGGACTGTTTAGGGTAGGATGAGGGTAGAGGGAGGTTGCAACAGCTAGGGCGAGGGTAGAAATAGGGAAGGGGAGGTTGGGATAAGGCCAAACAGAGAAGGATGAGGTTTATTAAGGTACAATCGAGAGGGATAAGGGCTTGGAAAGGGAAAGAAATAGGTGGAGGAAGGAGAAAGAAAAGGATTTTTAGGGTTTGGGAACTAACCTAGGGTTTTGAACAACCCAAACCTAATCTAAAACTAACACTAAACTAACCCTAGACTAGGTATTGAAGAAGAAATAAAGGAGAAGAAAAAGAGAACAAACCCTAACAAAAACCTAACCTAAACTAGGGCGTCTAGGAGTGATTAACCTGCCTCTAGAGAAGACTAACTTTCAATTCCAAAAGTTCAACCTTAGAAGGAATCCTAGAAAGGATGTGCTTCTATAGTAAGGTGACTAAAAATTTGACGAAGACATGGCCTAGAAAAAATGAAACCTAATGGCTACCATTCCATCTCCAAACATACATCATTCATCATATTTTAACTAAGAGAAATCAAGATGAGACATAGATACCTCTTTGTGCACACGTTTCACCAACAAATCATAATATCACCTTTAGAAAAAGAGCCAAAACCAAGATACTTCAAGAATTCGTCACCATACCGAAAAAAAAAATTCCTCAAGAGGGGGCACCTCACTTTAAAGAGCCATAGTAGGGTAGAACAAATGAATAATGTTTTATTCCCCAAGTCTTGTTTTTAAAAATGAAGTGAGGATATCTATTTATATGATCTCACACTCACTTTTTACAAAAATATCCAGGCCGACATGTCTTTAAAATGCCAATTATAAATTATAAAACTATTAACTTAAGATTAAAACAAAATAATAATAAAATACAACCTAATGTAGGCTCAAGGTAGGCTACTTGGGGTATTTTTCCCCTAGGTGCCCAAAACTACTAAAATGAGTGAATCACTCAGAATGAAAGGCTGGAGTGAGCTGTAAGGAGGGCGTTATACCCCATATAACCCTAATATTGTTGTAAAATCCCTCAATTCCCTCCTTAAATAAGCAAGAAGGTCTCGCGTGGGAGGTAGCTTCCTCTTACGAAAGAGACCAGGGAGAGAGGGTGCCAACGTGCAGAAGTTCCAAAAGGGTGTCCTAAGTGGTTGTGAAGGGATACGCGTATCTCCCAGCTAAAGCAAAGAAAACTAGAGCAAGTAGACAAGGTATGCGGTCATGTGACCCAATGATCAGCTCGTAGGAGTCCCAAACACCAACCCTAGGCTTAAAAACCCCAACGAAGGACAATCAGTAGTGCCATTAAGCCATAGTACTCCTAAAGAAAGGACCAAAGGGACCAATCGTGACCACCATTGCTCATTAACACCCCTCCTGGTTGAAAAAAATGGTTCTCTCTCCTTGGGAACATCTGAAGGTGAGTTGGGTACAGATGCAACGTAACAATGCTTATGTATGATTTTCAGCCTCAAAACCCTACCTTGTAAAGCAATGTTTTCTCCTATGATTGTAGAGATCTTTCTGGGTTAGAGGGATCTTAATTTTTTTTCTATATATGAGTTTGAATGTCTTTAAATAACACATAGATTTATCATTCAACAGGTTAACTTGTGGTTGGGGAAGCATACATGTAAAAAATACAAGTGGTATTGAATCAAATTGTTGAACACCATTGTAACCTATGTTTCTATCGCTTCGAGAAGTACCACATATGACAACACCTATATATGTAATTTCACCTATATATGTAATTTCATTTCCACATACCCTTAGGGTTATTAGAAGTTCCCTAGGTATACCTAAAACCATGTTTAGATAAATTGATAGATCATCTTGTTGCTATAGTACACCAAGAACAACACTTAGGGAGATCACTCTCTAGTACATGGGCAGTTGAGTAGTATGACTAGTGACATGATTGACCCTCCTTAGTGACCTGGATATTGGGTCAAGTACTGATCCCACATGTATATCAGAGAGTTATAGAACCCTACACTCCCTTGTCCTTAGGATGTGGAGGGTCCCTATAAACCACCTCACACCAAAACCCTTTACAATATGACCAACCACTCTACTACTGGTTGATTAGAACACCTAGAAACTCAATACACAAATCTTAATGGCTAGATTTAGAACATTCAACAGACATTGGATTAGAAGTTGGATTAGAGGTTAGCTAACTTAGACTAGACATTGAATCAGAATTTGGATTAAAAAAATCTATAGATCGTAGACAACTTGGATAAAATTTTGAATGGGAATATGACATGTTTGACATCTCATGGAATATAGACAAAAGACCCTTAGTATGCACAACAAAACGACCCACACAAGAAAGGCACTTATCACTCAGGAATATCTACCCATCAACAACCCCCTCCGGGTCCTCACAAACTTAAACCACCCTCCATCAATAATAACACATGGCATTGTTTTCTTAAAGTGGACTTGAACAAGTTTGATGGTTCTAACATGTGGGGATGGGTGACCCAAATGGAACATTACTTCGCCCTCAATGGAATTACTGATGATGTGATGAAATTCATGATGGGGGTCTTATATTTAGATCCAGAATGACGGTAATTTTGGGAGTGGTATACAAAAAACTATTGAAGCTACATTACCTAGAGTCGATTTGTTAAAGCTATACAAGCACATTACAAGTGAGATACTCACTATTTGGGTCAACTAACCATGTTATGTTAAATAGATTCAATCCTAGACTTTATCTCAATTTTTGAGAAATTAACCATTTGTACTTAGAACTTAACATAGTATTTCTATAAATAATGTTTCATGAGTGACCTCAAGGAGGTGATTAGAGAAAAAGTCATACTGCAACATTCTACAAGATGGTTTGGGACATCTCAAAGGGCTTAATAAGTAGAGACAATGATCAATGCACAAACGAACAAACCCTATTTCATTCCCAACTGATACCTTACTTAGGTCAATTCCTGAAGGAAAATCCATTCTCCTCCCCTAAAAGTACAAATGTGATCTTCAACATAAATGGAAGATTGACAAAGATGTAGACTTTGCTATAATTGTGATGAAAAGTATGATTATGGTCATAAATATAAAGAACAACAATTATTTCAAATTGATGTGACCTCTCCTACTCATTTCAAATACATCATTATGGAAGATACCCCTGAGTTTGAGGTTGTTGACCAAAGTCCTCCCATGCAAGAATAAGTGGAACCTAAAGTTCACCAAGAAGAACAATTCATTTATCTTTCATGCTTTATTTGGTATCTTAGTCTCTCAAACCTTTCAACTTCTGGGTTGATCAAGTGCCATAAGGTGGTAGTCTTGGTTGATAGTGGTAGCACACATAATTTTATTCATTGGTGAGTGGTTGTGGAATTCCATTGGTAAGTTCACCTAGTGCCCAAATTTCTAATTATTATAGCAAAGATATGATTATGAAATGTGGGAGGCATTGTGAAATGCAAAACTCCAATTGAGCGACTATCATCTCAAAACTCATATATAGGCCATAGACATGGGTGGTTGTGATATAGTTTCAGAGGTTATTCACCATGGAATTTAAGGAATTATACTTGAGTTTTAGTTAGGGATTTCGTATTTCACACCATAAAGGGCTCCAAGTAGGTTCCCCTGAAATCATAAGTTCTCATTGGATGGAAAATTTATTGAAGAAGGAGCACTCGAGATATATTGCTCACTTCCACGCCATACAGGATCTAGACAACACCACACCAAAATCCATCTTGACTTACAAAAGGTTTTGGGCAAACATCAACAAGTCTTTGAGACACCAAAGTGCTTACCTCCATTCAGAGGCGATGGCGATCATGGTATACCCTTGATTTAGAGAAATGAACCACCAAATGTACACTCATATAAGCACCCATTTGCACAAAATAATGAATTTGAAAAGATCATTCATGAGCTCTGGAGGTGGGATTCATTTGTCCCAACATTAGCGCATATTCATCTCCAGTGATCATGGTTTTAAATAAAGAAGACACTTGGTGGAAGTGTTCTAATTTTGTGCACTCAATATGGTGGCCATTAAAGATAAATTCCCCATCCTAGTCATTGATGATTTTTTGGATGATATCCATAGTGCCAAATGTTTGACTAAACTCGACCTTTATTATGGATACCACCAAATTAAGATGAAAGAGTTCGATATCTCAAAGACAAACTTCCACACACATGAAGGGCATTATGAGTTTTTGGTAATTCCCTTTGGATTTTGTAATGCCACCTTAGCCTTTTAGAGCCCAGTGAATAAAATTTTATGGCCATATCTTTGTGAATTTTTGGTAGTTTTCTTTGAGGACATCTTGATTTATAATAAAACTTTGGATGCCAAAGTACAACATGTTGGTAAAGCCTTGCAATTCCTTTTAGACCGTCATTTGTTCATTAAACACTCCAAATATTCTTTTGGGGCCTCAAAGGTTGAACTGAAGAAAATAAATGACATTAATATGAAACTTCCATTCACACATTATGTCAAACACTTGAATATCTAGGGTTTTTTATTCAAAATTTACTCATTAATTTGAAATAAACTTACCCCCACTTCAATATCTTCTCAAATACTGAAGTATCCATCAAACACATGAAAACACAAATATTTTGGTCAAAAGACTGGGAAAACCCCAACGCCAGGGAAAACACTAGAAGAAGAAGAATTTTATTAAGAAGAATACTCAGAAAATTTTCATCTACACATGAATTAATTCCTTCAACCCTCACTGACAAAAATACCCAAACTAAATAAGCAACAAAATACCTCAATTTTTGTGCCCATTAATAGTTGTACAGTCTGTTATATAACCTCCACACATGTTTTGTATGGATGCACTTTTCAGCCTAAAAAATCGTGCCACACATGCTAGAATTTATTGTTGATGTATGGCATGTTAGTCTAGAATAAATGCGACAACAATATCTCAAGAAATGTGCCCACACATGTGTTGTACGAACTCTGTCAGAGTGCTACTATACTGTTTTGGCTGCCTTGCGAAATGTGTTTCTCCTTGCCTTGGGAATTGTGCTACTTCTCTAGGGAATTCATTCTCTCTTCTCAATCCTCTTCTTCCTCTCTCTTCATTAACAGTGTGTTCTATTTGTCCTCTTTTTTTTTTACTTTAAAAATTGTAACCACTTATCTTAACCACCTAATCTAGGGTTGAGATACATTTACAAAATCAAGGGCCATCATTTAATGCAGTCACATTTAATAATTAATTCACTTTAATTCTTAAATAAACACTTAAGTGAGACCCATTCTATAAAGTATGAAACATCACTATATTTATATAACACTCACTTATTACATAAATATACAAGGAGAAAGTCTAAGTCCTCCTCATCGCATCCACACCATAAATATGAGTGAGGACCTTCAGAGTTAATTTTTCAACCTGAACACCGAGGTCATATTGTTGGACAATATGGGGTGAGTGTGGACCCCAAAAAGATGATGTCAATGCAAGAATGGCCACACCCTAAAACCTTGAAGATCTTGCATGGGTTTCTAGGCCTTATTGGATACTACATGAAGTTTGTGAAGAACTATGTCAAAATGACAACCCTTTTAACAACCCTACTTAAGAAAAATGCCTTTGCAGGGATCAAAATGATAAAACAAGCATTATCAGTTTTAAAGAAGGCCGTGTACACCACTTTAGTCTTAGTTATGCCTCATTTTACTAAGACCTTTGTTTTGAAATGTGATGCAAGATAGAATACCCTTAGGTTTGGTTTTAATGCAAGATAGAAGACCCTTAACATTCACCATTAAGTAGTTATGTGATAGGAATTTGGACAAGTCTACATATGAGAAAGAAATTATGGCCATCCTATAAGCAAACAAGACATGGTGGCCATATCTCATAGGACGATGTTTATAGATCAAGATGGATCGCCAGAGCCTAAAGTATTATTTTAAACAAAATTTTTAATCCTTTAAGATATAAATGGGTCACCAAGATACTTGGATATGATTACAAGAACATATACAAAAGGGGGAGAGACATTGTTGTGGAAGATGCAATATCGATGGAACATGAGGAAGAGGGATCCCTCTTTTCCTCATCATCTATGATTTTTTTTCAAGAATCCCAACCTGGTTTTAGTTTCAGTTCATCATGGTTTAATGCCCAAACCCCAACATTAGCATGTGCATACAAATTTAAAAATTTTTAACTGAAAACATAGAACACATGAGATTTCTTTCTTCTTTTTGAATTCTGGAAATTATGGAAACCCTAAATTCTTACTCAGAAATTTAAATTCAGCCACACACATGAGAATCAAATGCTTAGATTCTTGGTCAATTTGACCTAGGAAAAACCATGAAGGGAAAACATGTTTGCAGAGAAATTTTATTATTTCTTCAGAGACAAATTATTCAACAAAATACAACAGTACTTATTTATTTTCCCATCTTGAAAAATGTGAAGAAACATGTATAGGAAAAATATGATGGAAAAGGTAAAAGCTTAATCTCAATTATATTCACACAAATAGTACCATCATATAGTAAAAAGAAGAATGCCACCTCATGGAAAGATTTTCTCTAGATTCTAACACCTTGCATGGTGACTAGGTTAGGCAATCTTATCCAAAATACCTTAGTCATCATTTAGGATAAATGAATAATATCCTAAATAAGAAATGCAAATAAAGGTGACAATATTAAATTTGTGAGTGTTAGGTTAAGCCATAAGGCGAACATTCCCTCTCTCAATCACAAGTTTATGTATATGTATCAACTAAGCAATAAACACTAATGCTGAAGTTGATATGTTGGATCTTTCAAAAGCCTTCATTCATGCTTCATTGAAAAATATGCCTGAAAAAATGTCAAATGTGGATTCTGAATGGTTCATCTGAAATGAACTTGAAGAGAGATGAATTTCTGGAGTGAACAACTACCATGTCTGAACAATCCCTGTCTGCTTGACAATTTCATCATTTGCCAAGTGATTTAGCTGGAAGAGGCTGACGTCTTCTGCTAATTGGTGAAGATCACCATGCTCTAATCAATGAAGTGCTCTCTATAATGAGCCACAACATTGTTATGCATCGATTAACATCTCAATGCATCATGAGTCTACCATCCATAGACTGTTGTTTTCATTAGTCTACCATCTACATACTATTTTGAGTTTTCCATCTGTAAACTATAGTTCTTCATCTGCAATTTTGGAGTTTTCCACCTGCAAACTATTGTTTCCTTTTGACATTTGGAGTTTTCCATCTACAAACTATTGTTGTCTCCCATTTTGAGATTTGGAGTCTACCATCTACAGACTATTGTTGTTTGTTTCCCATTTGGAAAATTTTGGAGTTTGTCATCTATAGACTTTTGTTTCCCATTTGACAATCTTTTATCCATCTTTATAGTAGTGTATCATAGTCTTCTAGTTACAGACTTTTTTCCATATTCAAAGTTTTGTTTGAGAGTCTTCCATCTATATAATTTTGTTGTCGAAAACTTGAAGAATGACAACCATTAACAATATTCCCCCCTATGTCAGTTGAAAGGTGAGAAGAAATGGGTTTTCATGTGGGTTACAATGAACCAATTAATCATTGTACCATAACTACTCCCCCTTTAAAAAGAAAGAGTATTTTGTAAATGTACCCCCCCACCCCCTTAAGATGCAAGAGAGTACCATTTATATTTCAACTCAAAGTGGGCATGTGAAAACATCACATGTTATCTCATCCCGTGAGGGCCATGCTCAAAAGCTACGCCATAAGGGGACCACTAGAGTTATATTCTATGAGGTGCAAAAAAGACTATGTGCTACAAGATGAGTCTTTACTCGAGATTGTACTCTTCGGTAAGACTGATGTAATTTCTTGGTTGTTGATGTCCATTGCCAAGGATTGATCTATCCATAGTGAATCTTTAATCTTGTAGGCATGTTTCTCTTGGAACATTTTTCTGATGCATGATTGCATTTTCCACAATGCTGACAAGGATGGAGATCAAAACATTGATCTTCCATGTGACCAATGGTTTGGAAATATTAACACTTGACACTTTGAAGCTTAATTGGAATAGGTGAAGTCAAATTCTCGTGAAGGAACCCTACACTCACAGATTGAATTAGTTTGGAGTAGTCCGGAATATGAAAAGTCAGATCATTTTCATATCCGAGTCCTGTTATGTGCTTGTTGTATTTAATTTCTTCCCAAGGTTTGATGATGAGTCATAATACTGAGAACCTATTGTTCGAAACCCAAGAAATATGCCACACGTGTGACTGTACGAAAACCTCTATTTTTTTGCACACATTTCCTCAAAATATATGTTGTATGATCACATGTATGGACATCAATAAATGTTGTACATGCCTCGAAAATCGTGTTGTACAGATTATTAAATTTTGCCTTGAAAACGTGTCTTCTCTCACCTCGCAATTCATGTTATACGGACGGTATATACTGCATTAAATGTTGTATGGTCTGTTGCATTAAATTTTGTACGAATGCCTTGGGATTCATGCCACTTTGTTGGTATAGATTCCTTGAAATTCGTGCCCTTCCTCTTCTTCCTACTTTTGAAAATTTTGAAAGGGTTTCTTTTCTTTGGTTTTCTCTTGCTCCCTCTCTCTCAAAATTCTCTCTTGAAAGTAAACAATTAATTGATTTTCCTTTGCCAAGCCCTTTTTGTTTGAGTAACTTCCATTTCCAAATCAATGGCTTAGATTAAAATCCAACTAAATGAGATCTAGAGCCCAAATCATTTCCTTATTAAAAAGTCAGTTTTTAATTAATGATGAGAATTTAATGCTCACCCTCATTAATGCTCATAAAGTCACTTTTAAGATATAAACTCAAGCATTCATTAAAAAGGTCACTTTATCATAAATTCATTCACACCTTTTAATTTGGCTAGGGACCACATTTAAAGTGTTCTTGTCCACCCCAAGGCATGAGTGAACAAACACTCCCTCTTACCGAAGAAGGTGTTTTTCACCACTCCCATCTTGTCTCTGGAATGTACGTGCTTTCCTCTTTCCAAAGACTTCGTGAGAATATCTGCTACCTGCTCATATGTAGAAATGTACTGTAACTCAACATCTGCTCTCTAGACATAATATCTGATGAAGTGGTATTTGATCTCAATGTGTTTTGACCTGTCAAGAAACACTAGATTCTTAGTGAGCCTGATGCAACTCTTATTGCCACAGTGAATGATAGTAGGCCTCAACTCCGGACCAAATAAATCAACCCTAAACTTGCGAAGCCACAATGCCTCTCAACTAGCCTCACTGGCTTCCATGTACTCAGCCTCTGCAGAACTCAAAGAAACAAACTTTTTCTTCCGGATGAACCATGACACAACGAACGATCCCAACCTAAAACAACAACCGGAAGTGCTCTTCCGGTCCGAAGCACTGCCAGCCCAATCTGAATCCGTGAAGCCAACCAAGTCCACTCCACCTGACCTCCTGTAGTCCAGACCATAATCTACAGTCCCAACAAGGTATCTCAAAATATGTTTTGCATCTACTGAGTGCACTTTCCTAGGCTCCACCATGAACTGACTAAGATTGTTCACTGCAAAACTCATATATTTTTTGGTGTTGACCAAATACATCAACAAACCAATAATCTAACAAAACAAAGTAGGATCCACCAACTTTCCCTTATAAGAATGAAGCTTCTTCCATTTGGTGATCATGGGTGTAGACATAGTTCTGCAGTCCACCATCCAAAATCTCCTTAGAACATCTACAACATATTTTCATTGCCCTAGGAAAACATGTACATTCTCCTACCATGCCTCCATGCCTAGATAGTAGTGCATCAACCCAAGGTCAGTCATCTCAAACTTCAAAGCAAGATCCTTCTTGCAAGCATCAATCAGGTGCTCCCCTCTAGTAATGAACAGTTCATCAACATACAACAGAAGAATGAGAGGAACACCTCCAACCACAATTTAGTAAAGGTTGGGATCCGCCTTACTCTTTCGGAACCCAATTGAAATCAAATAACAATCAATCCTCGAGTACCAAGCTCGAGGGGCTTGCTTTAGACCATACAAGGCCTTTTTCAACCTGCATACATAAGAATCTCTCTCATAAATCTCAAATCCCTGTGGATTCTCTAGATATACCTCCTCCTATAGAAGACCATTGAGAAAAATGATCTTCACACAGGGATAATTTTAGGGGCGAAATTTATCCCATGGGCTATTTTTCCATGTTTTTCTCCAAAAAAAGATTCACCATTTTGCATTTTTTGAAGCCCCGTTTCGCCCAATATTGATGGGGCAAAAAAATTTCACCCTAAAAATAACCAAATTTTTATATTAATGATATAAAATCCTTGTAAATTGAAATATTTTTTTAAAAGTATCACCAAACATTTTATAGTTGGCATTTTAAGAATTGGTAAGATTCACTGACAATTATACACTTTTAAATAAGTATGGTTCCTTAAAATTATCATCGCTTCACATCTATATAATGGATCCTCCAACCCATCTCTGCCATGACGGGGATCACTGCTTTGATCGAAGAAAATCTGGAAACCGACGCAAAGATCTAATCATAATCAACTCCCTCTACCTGTCAGAACCCACGCGCAACAAATTGAGCTTTGTACTTCTCGATGCTTCCATCCAGAACATTCTTGATATTGTAGAGCCACTTGGAAGTCACAACTGACTTCCCCTATGGTCTTGGAACCACTTCCCACACCCCATTCTTCATGATGTAATTGTACTCTTCCATCACGACATCTCTCCAAACCTGGTGTACAAAAGCCTCCTCATAAGTAGTAGGTTCTGACTCATGCAAGCTAGTCACCTGTGCCATGTAGCTAGAAAATATTTCAAGTGCCTTTCTCTCTTTGACCTCCCTCCTGGGTGGCCCCACAGACTCCTTTGTTTCCTTCACAAGATCCCTAAGCCAACTTGGCTTTCTCTTTTTGGAAGTAGAATCCTGCGGCAGACCCTCCTCTACATCCTCATTAGACGAATGTCTCCCTAAAGAGGTACCAACGGTTTGAGATCCTGTCCTTGGTGAACCTGAACCTATACCATGTGTATCCGAATCACCTAAAGGTGTAACTTGTGAACCTGTGATCCGTGAACCTGTCCATGCACCAAAAGTGCCATCAGACCGAGTCCTCGAAACTGATGATCCTGTAGCATGTGAATGAGTCACTCCTGAAACCTATGATCTTATGCTCGGCATCATTGAACTCTCAGATGCTATCACCTGTTGAGTACCCTGCTACTCTATGTCAAAATATCAGGATCTCTTAAAGGCTCCCTCCTCCTCAAATCTCACCTCCCTCCTCACCACAACTTTCCTCTATGTAGGAAGGTAAATGCGGAAAGCCTTCGAAGTCTCATCATATCCCCAAAATATACCCCTCTCTCTAGTAGCATCCAACTTTTTCCTCTTCTCAGAAGGGACATGTGAGTATGTAAGGAATCCGAAGATGCGGAAGTGGCCTATCTCAGGCATCTTCCCGGTGAACATATTCTCAGGATTTTTTCACCCCAAGGCACGGTGCAGACTCTTGTTTTGCACATAAATGATTGTACTACAAACCTCTGCCCATAGAAATAAAGGAAGACTCTGATCATGCAGCATGTCTCTAGCTTCACCCACTATTGAATGATTCTTCCTTTCTTCCAATCCATTATGTTGTGGAGTGTAAGGAATTGTCAGTTGCCTCCTGATACCCTCATGTCTACAAAACTCATCGAACAAATGGAAAGTATACTCAACCCCATTATTTGATATAAATGCCTTGATCTTCTTTCTTGTTTGGTTCTCCACAAGAGCTTTGAACTCTTGGAACGGAAGCAAGACCTGCTTTGATCTCTTGCTTCTAAAGAAATAGATCCAGGTATTCGTGGAAAAGTCATCGATGAAAGTAATGTAATACTCAAAACCTATCAATGAGGTAGAAGACATGGGACTACCCAAGTTTAAATGAATCAACTCCAACACTCCGTCTGATATGCTGTCACTGCTCGGAAAAACAATCTTGGTGTACTTTCCCAAAGCACACCCTCAGCATACACCACTATGCTCAATATTAAAATATGGCAAACACGTGGTCATGTCTCTTAGCATCCTCAAAGCGGAATGGTGAAGGTGGGCCATCCTCCTGTGCCATAAATCACACAACTCACTACTGCTCTGATTGTGTGACAATGCATGATGTGGCTAGAAGAGAAGCTTGTACAATTTCCTACATCTGACTCCAATCACATATGAAGGAGATGGTCCAGTATAATGCCCAAAATTCTAATAAGCAAATCATGTCACTTTTCTCATGTCCTTGTTCTCTTCATCTTACTGCTTGGTTCCACCTTTGGAACCCTTCTTGAACTTCTTCTTCTTCCCCTTTGCTACTAATTCCACATTATCCTCATCATCCTTGTTGTGATATTTATTTCCCTGTACTATCCCCTACGAGTCTCCTCCTGTATGAAATCATCCCAAATACGATCCCATGAAGGCATTTGCGCCTCACGAGCAACAACTGAATCCACAAATACAGCCCATGGCTTCGCCACACCATTCAAGGATGTAAGCACCAACTCCACATTCTTTATCACCTCCCCAATAGCTCCAAGATCATCACAAACCTCTGTAATCTTGGTGAGGTAACTGGTCATATTCTCACCCTTGTTCATGCGAATTCTCTTTAACTTATCCCTTAATACCATTTTCTGATTTTCATTGGAACTTTGGTAAAGGTTAGTTAAAGCGGTCCACGTCTGATGGGAATGATTTTTACCTGATATGTGCGGAATCACATGATCTTTTATTGCATCAAGAAGGATTCTTGTGGCATTTATATCTCTCTTGTAAAATGCGGCTTTAGCCACTAGATCTACGGGAACAGTCACTGGGTTTGCAGTAGTGTTGCTCACTATCCTGTAAAATCAACACTATTCTAGCCTTCCATGGACTGAAATTTACAACCCCATCCAACATGTCTTCTATCCTAAGACCAGTAGCCATGACTGCAAGAAAGTTCAAGAACCTATTTTACTCAACAACCTTGTTTTCCCTTATTTCTCCAAGTCTGAAATTTATTTATGTGTGCAATTTTCAGTCTTCAACTCTGCTCTAATACCATGAAATTTTTTCAAGAACCCCAACCCGGTTTCATGCCCAAACCCCAACATTAGCATGTGCATTAAAATTTAATATTTTTTAACTAAAAACATAAAACACATGAGATTTCTTTCTTCTTTTTTAATTTTGGAAATTATGGCGACCCTAAATTCTTACTCATAAATTTAAATTCAATCACACACATGAGAATTAAATTCTCATATTTTTGGTCAATTTGACCTAGGAAAAACCCTGAAGTGAAAACCTGTTTGTAGAGATATTTTATTTTTTTTTATAGGAAAATTATTCAACAAAATACAACAGTACTTATCTCTTTTTCCATCTCGAAAAACATGCTAGAAAACACATTGACAACCTACTGTACGAAACCCAAGAAATATGCCACACGTCTGACTGTACGGATGCCTCGATTTCTATGCACGTGTTGCCTCAAAATATGTGTTGTACGGTCACTTGTATGAACAAAAAAAATGATGTACCCGCCTCTAAAATCGTGTTGTACGAATTATTAAATTTTGCCTCAAAAATTGTGCCTTCTCTTGCCTCGAAATTCGTGTTGTACGGACTGCACGACCTGCATTAAAAGTTGTATAGTATGCGGCATTAAATGTTGTACAACAACCTTGGGATTCGTGCCACTCTACTGATATAGATGCCTCAAAATTTGTGCCCTTCCTCTTCTTCCTGGCTTTGGAAATTTTACCAAGGTTTCTTCTCTCTGGTTTTCTCTTGCTTCTATCTCAAAATTTTCTCTTGAAAGTGAAAAATTAATTGATTTGCCTTTCCCAAGCCCTTTTTGTTTGAGTAACTTCCATATCCAAATCAATGGCTTAGATTAAAAGCCAACTAAATAAGATCTAGGGCCCATCTCATTTCCTCATTAAAAAATCGTTTTTTAATTAATATTGTGAATTTACTGCTCACATTCATTAATACTCATAAAGTCATTTTTAAAATATAAACTCAAAAATTCATTAAAAATGTCACTTTATCATAAAGTCATTCACACCTTTTAATTTGGCTAGGGACCACATTTAAAGTGTTCTTGTCCACCCCGAGGCATGATTGAACAAACACTTCCTAGGTAAAAATAAATCAATAGTCTATGGTATCTAAATGGTTAGAAGAAGCATTCCAAGAATAGATAACTGATGTTGTTGCATCTCAACTCATCAAGTGAATTTAGGATTATCCCAACCCTCCCCAAGGTTACACTTGGAAACAAGGTACATTGTTGTATAAAGTTCATTTTTTCTGCACCTAACTCCGCTTTAAAACGAAGGATATTAATAGAACTACACTCATCTCCTTTCTCAGGTCATTCACGTTTCAAAAAACTTATGTACACATTTGACGCTCCTCCTTCTGGGAAGGGATGAGAAAGGGTATTATTACTTTTGTAGAGGAATGTGACACTTTCCAAAGGAACACGAGTGAGATAATGAAGAGTCCTAGGGAATTGTAACCATTGCCAATACCAAACTCTATTTGGATAAAATTTTCCATGGATTTTATTGTTGATATTCTAAAAGCAGGTAACAAATCAATCGTCATGGTGGTAGTTGATTGAGTTTCTAAATATGCTCACATTTGTACTCTCCAACACCCCTTTACTCTTGCAATGATTGCCCAAATTTTTAAACTCAATGGCATGCCTACTTGCATTGTGTCAAATCATGATCCCACATTCACTAGCAAATTTTGGCAACAACTATTTAAACTATAGGGCACCTAGTTGCAAATGAACACATCTTATCATCCCAAAACAAATGGCTAGATAGAAGTAGTGAACAATTGTCTTCAAACCTATTTTGTATCTAAACTGAAACACCAATGGTAACAATGCTTACCTTTGGGAAAATGGCGAGATAATACAACTTATCACAAGGCCACATAAATGACACCACATTAATTGGTATGTGGCCAAAAAACACCCTTAATGGTTTATTATCTACCAGATACATCCAAAATAGATGTGGTAGATAGTCTCTTCATAATCGTGATGTCATTGTTTGCACACTTAAAAGAAATTTTGGCAATGGCTTAAAAGTAGATGAAGCAATAGATTAACCAACATCGATTAGAGAATTAATTTGTATAAGGTGATTATGTATTCCTTCTCCTCCAACCTTATAAGAAAATGTATTTCAAAATTAAAGGCCATCAAAAGCTCACACCAAAGTTTTGAGATCTATATCAAATTGGTCAATGCATTGGTTAGGCAACCTACAAATGAGTGGTCCCAACACACTCCAAGATCCACTTAGTGTTTCATGTGTCTTATTTGAAGAAGGTTTTCGGTCAAAATTATCAAGTTCAAACTATATTACCAGAGTTAGATGAAGAAAGCTCCATTTGGATCCAACCATAAGTAGTCTTGGACACTTGGGAGCGTCATTTACTTCAACACACTATCCATGAAGTTTTGATTACTATGGAAGGATACCTATCCAGAAGATGCTACTTGGGAAATGTTAGCAATTTTGTAGTATCTTCCCCATCTTCAACCTTGAGGACAATTCTAGTTTTGAAGGCGGGGGGGGGGGGGGGGGGGGGGGGGGGGGGGGGGTCATGTTAGGGTTCTACCCTAACCCCCCTACTTTATCGATGTATAAGGTCATAAGAGGCATTCGATATTTAGTGGATATTTACTTAACATAAAAGGGCCCTATTTATTGAATAAATACCCATAGGTGGTTGACCCTCATTAATAGCAATACCACAAGTAGTTAGGGATTTGACTATTGAAGCACTATATATAGAGTAATAAGCTATGTATTTTTTGTTAATAATTGTTATTGTATTTGGAGCTTTTCTATTGTAGGCTTCCCCCTTGAAGAGGCAAGTGAAGGTGGGGGAATGTTAGGGTCCTACCCTAACCCCTTATCAATGTTCAAGGCCATATGGGGCATTATATAGTTAGTGGGTAGTGACTTAATGTAAAAGGGCCCTCTTTATTGAATAAAGACTCCTAGGTGGTTGACCCTTGTTAATAACAAGAACATAAGTAGTTAGGGATTTGGCTATTGAATCACTTTATGGAGAGTAATAAGCTACGTAATGCTTTGTTAAGAAAATTTATTGTATTTAGAGCTTTTCTTTTGTAGGTTTCCCCTTAAAGAGGCAAGTGAACATAGCTCTCCATTTTGAAGCAAGATATTTTTTAGGGTTTGTCTATTTTCTCTAAAGTTTATGGGTTCAATGCATTGCAAATATCTAGGAATCCCTGAGCCATATCTAATGCTCCTAACAAAACCCAAGCTTCCACATACCATTTAGTACTTGTACCCCTCCCCCACAATGCTCAATTATACTAGTATCTTGTAAGGTGTTCTCCCACTAGGTGAAACCTCCATGTGATCATTATGTAGGGCACCCACCATTAGGAAAGATATCTCCATCACCCTAGGGAAGAACATTGATCCAGGGATCATTTGAATGGAATGGCATTCCCCATTATTCCAAACATAGATCCGAATTGTATTATGAGGAGAAAACGATATCGTGGGTAGGAATGACTTTGATTAGCAAAGAATCCCAATCCCTTGTATAGCTTGTGTAACCCTAAGAAGGAATAACCTCCCTGTCTTTTGATTTGTGCATGTTGTTAGGAATTTCACATTCAATTAACATAGATTCATCTTAAAAGGGGATCTACCAAGTGTAGAGAGGGACCAAATCTCTCTTGGTGCAACCCCCTTTTTAGAGTGTAAACGTTAAGGAACCGTTTTAATTTATCTAATTTGTGTCATTTTATATATATGTCGTTGTAAATATTTTAAATCTAATTTAAGCTCACCTATTATTTTTATAATATTTTATTATTCTTTATAATATTTTATTTTTTTAAAAGGACACGTGTTAGTTTTAAGATGTACACGGAAGGAGTTACACATATCCCCCTATTGGGCCGTAGAATGCGCCTCTTCAACGCAATGACTTAGATAGTTGTTTGTACTTGCTCCTTCTTGCACCATTCAAACAAGAACTCTCCAAACTTGGAAATTTTTATGCCTTTGGATAGTTTTTAACTCTTGTGACACTTCGATCATCGTTACATCGCCAGGGCATATTTCCTTTCTAAACTTCAACACTTGGTATAAGACATTGTTCAACTAAAACTAGTCTTCCACATGCTTCACATAGACTTCTAGTTTAGTTCAAGGGTTACTTTAATGATCCTTCCTACACATCATAAGGTATTCCAACACAAGTATTGGGGTTGCTAGGTCTTTTAGGCATGCCCATTGGTTAGACCAATTAGGCAATCTTTGGTGGTATAAAAATTTCTTCACAAGATCTTGAACTGTATCAAGGATTACTTAGGCCCACTTTGAATCTGAATATGCACCTTTATCATCCTCATGTTGAACTAGTCACTACCTTCGATAAGACCCTATTTGACATCAATGCCAATACCATGCTCAACAAATACTACATATGACATCCAATTAAGGGTTTTTTGACAATTCTGTAAATAGATTATGTTTCCATGTATTGTCTAGATCAACATGGAATTTTTTGTGGACTTTTAACATCTCCTTGTTAACAATGCAAAGAATTATAGGTTTTCTAAATTCCCTTTTAATACTTAACAATATATTTAGATCACAAGTACACTTAATTATCAACTTGGGTATTTTATGAATGTGAGATGTTGTGCACTATATATGCAAGTCTCGTGAATCCTTTACAAACTTGTATCTACCAAATTATGAGCTAACTTAGGATTCACATATAATCAAAATATATAATGGCGCACTGCTATGATCATAAAAAACTAAATTAACAAGGAAGTTGATAGCATATTGATGAAAACAAGAATGGTAAACACAAATATGATCTACAGATTAAAGATCAACAACAAATAATCTCATTGACATTTGATGATTAGTAGCAATAAGCCATGAACAATAAAAAATGCATTAATGGAACTACACATAACTGTGAACAAAATGTACTTCTAATTGTAAACTAATTGAGCTATAAAAATAAACACCTACCTCCTTTAGAGTGGGCCCTTCCTCTCTGGAGCAAGGATTGAAGAAGCTACAATAGTTAATACTTTAAACTATAGCTCAATGTAAAGCACCATCACTCATAAACAATGAAACTCATATTTAGGGCAATGCAATGTTACAATATAGACTACTAGAAACTAGCACAACCACATAATTTGTGGTTGTGAACACCAATAGACAACAAGTTAAGTACCGCAAAATTATACGTTATCTATGCGTCAACTACCACTCCACCCCAAATTATATGTTATCCATGCATTCATGCATCAACTACGAGTTATTTATTTATCAACTATCAATTATGTTCCATGAATTGTTGGTTATCCATTCATCAGTTATGAGTCATCCATGCATTAGCTACCAGTTATTTGTCAGAATTATCATTATGTAATAAAACTAAATAGTTTAGTAAACCTAGTTAGTTATTATTTCTTTAATTAATGTCGGCTTGATATGTCACACCATTTAATGGTGACCCTTGATTTGTATAAATCTGCATTGTACTTTTTGTAAACGACATGATATCAATAATTAATAAATATATTTTTGAAAATACATTCCAAGTTGGTATCAGAGCGGTTTTACTGTTGACCTATGGTAAAGGAAGCTCCTGGTGAGAGAGAAGAGAGAAGAGGGAAAGAAGAAACATGAAAAAAAGAAGAAGGAAAAATAAGGTGTAAAACCACATGTGGTTTTAAGCAAACCACATGGTTTAGAAAATTTAAAAAAAATAGTAAAGTAAAAAATAAATAAATAAATAAATAAAGTT
>LPNX010797553.1:639562-763042 GCA_001517045.1 Pseudotsuga menziesii
TAAATATTTAATAATTATCCTATCCCCAATCCAAAATTAGCAACATGAATACATAAAATACAAAGAGAAATCCTCTGGAGAACAAAGATGCATCCATTAAGTTAGAGGATGATCCATTTCAAAAGGTACTGGGAAATCTTCAGCAAAAAGATGAGGACATTCACGACCTAAAGCTCGAAATCCTCTCACTGAGAGACCAAGTTAAAGGAGGAAATAACTCACATACAGGCCCAACCCACAACATCGTTAAGAAGGTCAAGTTTGTCTTACTAAGGTTCAATGGCGAAAATAATTGAGATGGGATTCGATGGATCAACAAAATCAAAAAATATTCTGAAATGTACAATATCTATGGCGACGACGACATATTGAATGTTGTAGCAATGTACATGGATAAAATCACTTGTGATTGGTTCTTATGGTGGGACTTAGCAATGAAGGGAGGATGACTAGTTAGAGATTGGGACACATTCAAGAAAAAAATATTTAAACAATTTCAAGACATGGAAGAAGCTGAAATCTACAGCAAGCTCACGCGTTTACAACAAGAGGGAACCATGGATGAATATTTTAGCAATCTATTGGTATTGGATACTCATGTTCAAGATATAATTGAAGAATGACTCCTGCAAATTGCCATTGGGGAGATAAAACAAAGTATCAAAAGCGAGATAAAATTATTAGACGTCAAAGACATGGAACAAGTTCGTCAAAAAGAAAAATTAATTGAAGAAAAGCAAAAACCACAACATTCATCAGTTTATATACCGCCCCACCTAAGAGAAAATGGGGAAAATGACATAAATCCATGTCATAGGTCTAATGCCCCTAATTGGCGTCCGAGACATAAGTGCAAAAATAATAATCTATTATTGTGCCAAAAAAGTAATATGAATGATGATAATAATGAAGAATCAAGCGATGCACCTTCCTTCAACACAAAGTTAGGTAGCGATGAGACTGGAAAAGTGGAGGCTAACATCACACCAACACTCTCAGTGGTTGCAATGATAGGTATCTCTCAACCCCAAACCCTCAAATTGTTTTGCTATATAAAAAACACTAAGGTGACGGTGTTGGTCGATAGGGGGAGTACACACAACTTCATAGACACTAGAGTAGCAAAATAGTTAAACATATTCGTCTACCCTACCACCAACTTCCAAGTATCGATACCAGGAAACAAGACCACACCATGCGGCGGTAAATGCCATAAAGTACAACTAGCTATAAAGGACGACAAGCTAAGATTGTCAATGCATGCTATGGAAATCAAAGGGCTTGACATTGTTTTAGGTGCACAATGGTTGGAAACATTGGGGACAGTTGGATTAAACTTACAAGAACAATTTATAAAGTTCTATGAAAATGGGAGGAAATATAAGCTTTACAGTATTAACTACCCCCCTCCCCAAATTGTCTCATCCAATAGAATGGAAAAGATTATAAAAAAGGGAGTTCAAGCCTTCTTTTTACACTGTTATACTATGAAGGAACAACCGATGAAAGACAAAATAATGATCCACGTGAATTAGAACAACTCATGGGGGAAAATAGTGACATCTTCCAAAACCCTTGTCATGGTCTCCTGCCCCCATGTTCTAGAGATCACATCATCGATTTGATGCCAAGATCATATCCAATTAGAAAAAAGTCGTACAAACAATCTCATAGGAACAAATAAGAGATCGAACGTTTGGTGTGGGAACTATTAGACACTGGAATAATCACACCTACTAAGAGTCCTTTCTCTGCACCAACCAAACTCGTTAGGAAAAAATATGGATCGTATAGACTTTGCAATGATTATCGAGCGTTAAACAAAGTCACCATAAAAGATAAATTCCCCATTCCCTTTGTTGACGAACTGCTCGATGAGCTACATGGTGCGAAATATTTTTCTAAACTAGACTTAAAATCAGGATATTACCAAATCTGTATTCGAGAAGAAGATGTCCCCAAAATAGCTTTCTGCACCCACAAATATTTATATGATTTTTCGGTGATTCCATTTGGATTATCCAACGCTCCAACAACATTTCAAGCAGTAATGAATGGCTTGTTTTTCCCTTACCTAAGGAAGTTTGTGCTAGTGTTTTTTGATGATATCCTTATTTATAGTAAAAATTGGAACTCACACATCAAACATGTAGAAACAATATTGAAGCTTCTAAAAGAAAACAAATTATATGCTAACAAATCAAAATGTAGTTTCAGGCAAAAAGAAATAGAATTTTTGGGGCACATTGTTTCAACCGACAACATTAAGGTCGATCCCAAAAAGATTATGGTGATCACAGAGTGGTCATCCCCCAAGTCAATTACGTCGTTAAGAGGATGTATGTGTCTAACAGGTTATTATAGAAGATTTGTTTGCAACTACGCCCAAATTGTAGAACCCCTAACATCACTATTAAAAAGGGATGATTTCAGATGAGATAAAGATTCACAAACGTGTTTTGAACAATTGAAATCCAACATCTCCTGATTTTATGAAGACATTCATCCTTGAATGTGACGCTTCAGGGAAAATATTAGGAGTTGTTCTCATGCAAGATAAACATCCCATTGCTTTCGAAAGCCAAAAGTCAATACCAAGTGAGCAAACAAAATACACATACAACAAGGAAATGTTGACAATAATGCATGCCCTTGTTAAATGGAAGCAATATTTCTTTAGGGAAAAATTTCTTGTTAAAACATACCACAACAACCTGAAGTATTTTCTAGCTCAAAAAATCTCTCTCTCGAACAACAGAAATGGGTAAGAAAAATCCAAGTCTTTGATTTTGACATTTTGTATTAAAAGGGTAAGGAGAATAGGGTTGCAGACATCTTATCAAGAAAACATGAGAGTGATGCTTCACTATGTGCCATATCCATAGTTGTTCCTGAATAGATTTCAGAAGTCCATAGTGAGTATGTGAAAGACCAAGAGACAAGGAAGATTTTTGTTCGCGCCACCCATCCTTACCAATACTTCGTGGATGAAGTATTCCAGAGAGGGATGACTTGTAATAAAACTAAATAGTTTAGTAAACCTAGTTAGTTATTAGTTATTTAATTAATGTCAAATTGATAGGTCACACCTTTTAATAGCGAACCTTGATTTTTACAATATGTGCAGGACTAGAGCCTAACATAGCCTAATCTAATTGGCTAATCTAAATGCTGACAAACACACGCCAAATGGTAAATAAAACAATTAAATGAAAATAAACTCAATTAACTAGAAATAATCTAACACCTTAGGTTGAAACCTATTACAGTAAAGCCATATCTCATGAGTTAGGGTTTAATCTTCCTTTGGTGATTGAAGCTATGAAAAAATAAAGTGCAAAAATCCAAAGTACATAAATAAAATTAAACAAAAAAATAAAAGAAACTAGATAAAGACTGAAATTAAAACAAACTAGCTAAAGGCAAAAAGAAACTATTTAACAAACAAGAAATTAAATCTAACTTTAAACTATGCAAATGAATTGTCCTCGAAAATATATGCCTAAGAAAATAAGAAAAGAAAATGATGAAATAAAAAAAAATGAAACAAGAGAAAAATGAAGAGATGATATGAAAGCAATGTCTTCCATTCAGATCACGCACACGTGTTCTTAATTCCACAACATTAACGCATATAGAACAACAATATATATACACATAACAAAAAAACGTGATATAAAGTAACAAAATGTAATAACAATAAAATAATAACTAGCAACTATTAACTAAGTAACTAACACATTATAAACAAAATTACAGACAAAACATAATTATAAACAAAACAAACTATAAACAAAACAAAACATAAACCAAATTATAAACCAAACCAATTTTTTTTTAACAAATAACTAACTCAATGAGAGAGATATGTGAACATACTCGTACACTATTATATATGGAATTATAACAAACAAAGTAAATGGAATTGTGACATGGATGCAAATCTGGTTTTGAGGTGCATGAAGTGTTGTAATGCGTGGAGTGCAGGAACAAAGACAGAGTTGAAACACATAGTGCGGGAATGATGACAGAGATGAAATATATAGTGCAAGGACGCACAATGCCGGAATACAGTGCAAGAATGAAAGTGCAGTGCAGGAACGCGTAGTACATGAACATATTATAATGCGGGGATGAATTTTAATGCCAGAATGTATGATTATATGAACGAAAATGGGTGCAAGTATCCAAATCGAGGCTTAGTTGAAATCTGTAAAATGAATTAACAACCATAAAATAAATCACTAAATTTAAAATTGCAAAAAGAGAAATGTGATCACACAAAATAGAAATAAAACATCAACAAATATTTACAACCAAAGTGTTACCATATCAAGGGGCTCTCCTGGTCTGATCCACACCTCAACAAAAGAACTCAAACTATGTTTATTTGCAGCAGATAAAAAAAATGCTTCAATTCTCGTTCTATTTCAAGTTTGAGTTACAAAATAATTCAGCTTCGTACTCTAATTTTTTTCCTCCTTGGGAGTCCTTCTTCAACCACTATTTATACACTAGAGGTGAGAAATGACCTCCAAACAGACTCCATAATCATAGCCAAGCTATTTGACATTTGGAAATTCGATTTCCTAAAAATCTGGATTTGAGTGCAGGAATAAAAAAATATCACTAAACCTTCATCAATAAAACCATAATAAAACATCTTTAATTGTTAAAAAGATAAGTAATCCACAATAATTAACCACATAGGTGAAATGAATGATTTATTGGAAAACTAGGGGATAATGACTATGAAATGTATCAAAAACATGGGAATATGACTTATGAATGGAGGTTTTATATCGTAGAAAATGTGACATATTTGGAGCCCAACACATATTAGTGTAATTAGCATTCCTTCTCTCTCAATCTTGAAATAAATATTGTTGTTGGAATTTCCTCTTTTAAAACCTTGTTGTATTAGATATCTATCAAGACGACCATACCAGGCTCTTGGTTCCAGTTTTAGGCCATAACGTGCCTTCATCAACTTCCAAACATGATCTTCCTTACATGGAGACTCAAACCCTTCAGGTTGTTCAGTTCCTTAAGATCTTCGTTTAAAAACGCATATTTGACATCCATCTGATAGACCTTAAAAATTGTAAAACATGAGTATTCTAGGAATATTCTAATAGATTTCATTTGAGCCACAGGTGCAAAAGTTTCATTGAAATCAATTGCCTCAATTTGAACATAGCCCTTGCATACTAACCTCGCCTTGTTTCTGATTATTTAACCATCTTCATTTAGTTTGTTCTTGAAGACCCACTTAGTACCTATTATATTTATGTCTTTAGGTCTGGTACTAGCTCCCATGTCTTTCTTTTCTCAATCTAGTTGAATTCTTCAGTCATGTCCTTGACCCATTTCTCATCTTTGTGAGCCTCTGTAAAGTCTTTAGGTTATGTTGTTGATAATAGAGCTATATCTCTCCTTTTTGGAGACTTCCTTAACTGAATTCCATCTTCAACCTCTTCAATAATGAGATCGTTTGGATGATCTCTTTTCACATCTTTTGGATGATCTCTTTTCACAGATCAAAGTGATGGTTTGTGAGACACTTGATTTTCGTGTCCCTTGTTTAATATTTGTTTATCAACCTCTATCTTCCCTTGTTATTCTTCATCCTTTTCACTTTCTTCCTCGACATAGATAATCTCATCCATCTCTCCTTTCTCCTGAGCCTGCAATTTTTGTGGTAGTTCTTCATCTATCTTGACATCCATACTCTCCACCATCCTTCTTAGTCTTTTTTTTATAACACTTGTATGCCTTCTTGTTAGTGGAATAACCCAAGAATATTCCCTCGGTTGCTAAACTTACCCAAATGATCATCATTAATCTTTATGTAACATTTGCTACCAAAAATCCTAAACTAATCTAGGATGTTGGTCTTCCATTCCACAGTTCGTAAGGTGTTTTGTCACTGTTTACTTTTAGCTGAGCTCTGTTGATAATGTACACGGCTACTCCTATAGCTTCTTTCTAGAAGGTTTCTGCTATGTTTGCTTCAAGTAAAATAGTCCTAGTTGTTTCTTGGACTGTCCTATTCTTTCTTTTGGTGACACCATTTTGTTGAGGGGTTCTTGCAGTACAATATTGTGTTTGAATGCCATGTTTTTCACAAAAATGTTTGAACTCGTTAAAAGTGAAATCTCCTTCATCGTTTTATGACCACTTTCATTTTCTACAAGAGTCTTAAAGACTTTAAAGACTTTGAATTTTTCAGAAGCTTCTGACTTTTCCCTAATAAAAGTTACCAATATCATTCTAGTGTAATCATCAATGGATAACATAAAATACATTTCTCCTTGAAGAGTTTGAACCTTGGCACGCCCACATAAAATACATTTCTCCTTGAAGAGTTTCAACCTTGGCACGCCCACATAGGTCCGTGTGTGCTAGCTCTAGTGGTTGTGTAGTAGATGGATGCAATTTTGTTCTGAAACTCGCTCTTGTCTGCTTTTTGTGTTTACATGCTTCACAAATTCTGTCTGTGGGATTATATAGTTGTGGAATTCCTCTTACTGCCTCTGTCCTGATGATTTTTACCAAATTTTCGAAGTTGAGGTGTCCAAGACGTTTATGCCAGATCCAATTGTTATCATCCTGACCAACATAGCATCTTTCTCCTTGAATTTCATCTAGTACATATACATTTCCAAGTGATCTAGTCCCTCTTCCAATTACTCTTTTGGAACCATTTTGTCTGATTTCGCAGTAGTTAGCATAGAATGTGAGATTATAATTTTCATCACACATCTGCCCCACACTTAGTAAATCGTGTTTCAGTCCTTCCACATATAACACATTCTGATCTTTATCCCTTCCTTTTAATGTCATTGTCCCTTTACCCATTATTTTTGTTGTTCCATCATCTCCAAATGGCACATCTACTCCTCTTTCCTTCTTTAGGGTGATAAAAAATTTCTTATCACATGTCATGTGTTCCATGCATCCACTGTTTATGTACCATTTTTCCTCATCCTTTTGAGCATATAAGGCTATCCCACATATGTTATTCAGTTGTTCATCTTTCTGAATCTTTTGATTTAAAAGACGGTCTTTTCTCAGATGTCTAAGATTGTCACAATTTGAACATTCTACATCAGGTTGGGATAAGGGTGAAAAAGAATTTTTATTCTGATCTGCAAACTTATTTTGATTGTTTCTCGTGAAATCAGTTGTAATGTAGTTCCTTCTCAAAGGATCTCTACATTTTGTTGCTCTATGCCCAAAATTATAACAATTGTAATAGTTTCCCAAAAACATATTTTAATACCTGAAAGTTGGTTCTCTTCTTGTGAAGGAATAGCTACTTGATGGTGCCTCGGTCAATGTGCTTCTTCCTATTCTCCTTGAGTTTGTAATGGATTCAGGATCCATTAGCTTAGTACCAGTCTTGATATTGTCTGCATATCTTGTGGTGGAGGATAAGTCTGATCTTCTTAGACTTGAAATCTCATTTTTTAATTCTTCACATTCCCTTTCCCTAATTGACAATAACCTCTGAGCTTCTTTTAAAGGCTCATGAATCTTACTCAATTCAGTCTTGTGCTGTAGAAGTCTGTGTTTTAAGTGATTGAATTCCTAATCCATAGAGCATTCTACTTCAGGTTCTTTTGCCTTAGACCCAAAACAAATTCCTCTCTCTTCGCTTGGATTCCTTTGTTGAAAAAGTATATTGTTCAGATTAACTGAGCTTTGTTTACACTTCTGATTTAAGATGCTTATTCTTTTCAGTTGTCCTTGAAGATAGTCAATCTCAGCTTGCTTCTGTGACAAATCCTCCTTCATTCCTTTGGCCAACTGATTTATGGTTGTCATGTATTCTCCAGTCTGGATTTTGTTGATGAGTTTTAAGTTTTCAATTTCATCCAATGCTTCCACGAGCTCAGCTTCAAGATCCACCACTACAACTTCTTCATTATTTATATTTGTTTCACTTTCTTGATGATGATTATTATCCAAGGCTAGGAACAATATTTCATTTATGTCATAGGTTGAGTCTTCTTCTTCTTCATCAACATCTGGAGCTTCATCTTCAACCTTAGAGGAGTAACTTTTCTTCTTTGAAAAAAATCCTTTGGAGAACCTTCCTCTTTGACTTGTCATGTCCTTTCCTTCCCTTAGAGGACATTTTGCCGCAAAGTGTCCACAATTGAAGCATTTCAATGGCAACTTGCCTTTGAATCTCCCAGTTCCCCTAGGTAAATTGTTGACAAAATTTTCCATCTCTTCGTCTGAAATTTCCTATGTGTTTAAATGAGAAGATGATTGATTATTCTTTGTGACCTTAAATGCAGCTTCTTTATGTTTTGGGTCCTTGGTTCTCATTTTGTAGGTAATAAGGATTCCATGCAGCTCATCCATTTTAAGTGCATCCAGTCTTTCTCTATCTTCAACTGCATATACCTTTGGATTGAAGCGTCCTGGAAGCAATCTAAGTATTTTTTGAACTACAACCATTTCATTTACTTCTTCTCCCAACCCTCTCATCGTATTTACTATTTCTTCTACTCTTTGAAAATAGTTGGCAATGTCTTCTTCTTTCATCATTTTCCGGCCTTCAAACTGAGTCCTATAGGTTTGCAATTTCTCTTTTTGAACCTTTGAATCTCCCTGAAAAACGTTCTTCAATTTGTCCCATATCTCCTTGGTTGTGTCATAATTCATGACCTTCACAAACTCAGTTTCCTTTAGACCTCCTAAAATGGCATTAACGGCTTTGGCATTATATTCACCTTCCTTTCTTTCCAACAAATCAGTTGGAGAGTTCTTTGGTATAATGTACCCATTTACCACAATTTCCCAAACATCAAAACCCAGTGACATCAAGTAAGCTTTCATCCTTTTGCTCCAGAACACATAATTGGTGCCATCAAACAACATAATCTCCTTGTAGCCCATCTGTGGTCCTAGTGATCTCCTTCATACTGGTTGAGTCTGTATGAAGGACTCGCTCTGATACCAATTGACGGACGTATCACTAGCACTGAGAGGGCGTGGGGGTGAATCAGTGCTAGAAGTCCAAGTAAAGCCTTCAAACTTTATTTCCTAGATTTACCAGTCCAACTTGGAAATATGAATGTATTCCGTTATCTTAGCAGTTTCGGCACATAAATAAACAATGACTAAAATTCCATAAATGGAGTGAAAAAATTTATCTTCATATATAAATGTATATATATACAAAGAGGGGGTTCTCCAACGCCCATGAATGCTCCAACTACTATTGGAGAGAGACGACAACCTCTAAGAAGACTCAGCTGAAACTGATTAAGTGCTAGTGCATTCTGATACAGGAATCAACCTGTAGAGGACAAACGTCCTACCCCTGCTCCACCCAATAGATGATAAAATGGGGTTTTCTTCTGAAGAATTTGCACCCGATTACTATTTGCAATTTCACACTTACTCAGCTGACAAGAGGAAACATTTGTATGCTGAAAAGAAGGCTCTAACTGTTCCACACTTTTCACCGAAATGTTTCTTGCTCAGATACTCTCAATTAATTCATGAATCAGCTCTTCACATACTTCTGCAATTTATTCCTTATCGGACTTCCTACAGAAATCTCGCTTTCCTTGCTCCTCTATCCTCCTCATGGCTCGCCGTTGTTATCCTCAGTTAATATCCACATCGAAATTCATAAGTAAATGTCTTCTCTACTTGTGTATTTATACTCCACAAGTTTCTTAAACAAATCATTATGAGTCCGATCTGAGCTTTGTTATTTAATTAAATTATGAGGTTGATTTGCCTTGTTTTATTTATTTTTATTGAATGATAATCCCACTCAAGGACTCGAGACTCTCATTGTATCTCCATGGGGAACCACTCAAAAATTGTTTTCACTCCCATAAATCTTTGACTTGTGGATTTGTCGAGGCTTCAAAGACTGTGGGTGTAAAACGCCCTTCTAAAATTCATATTCGAATTTAACATGCCTCTGAGTTTTGAGGTTTTGGTTCCAATTATATATATATAAGCAAATAGATTCTCTACCGAGGTTCAAGTTCACTCTGAGTTAGGGTTTTTCTAATTCCCCCGATCTATACCAGCCATCCTCACTGGACTTTTCAATACATAGACATTATCAACTGCTCATGTTCAGCGAAAGCTCAACCCTGTGGGTCTCTATTGTCCATTGGTGGCATTCTTGTTGAGTAATCCTTTGGGATTACATTGTAAATAATATTTCAATTATTAGTTAGTAATCTTGTTATCTAACTGTAGATAACGGTTTTGATATCCTTTATATGTAACACTCATCTACATAATAAGATATTGATTTGCTGAGGTTCTTCACGGCCCGTGTGAGTGGTATCAGAGCAAAGGTAGTGAAGCATTGGTGAGAAAGACTTCGTGAGAAAGAAGGAGCCAGCAAAGGAACTATCACCAAGAAAGAAAGAAAAAAGAGCTGCTTAGTAAAGATTGTGGAAGAAAGACAAAGACTGCACATTAAGATGAGACTCAACTTAAATTGTTTCGGTAATTGTTTTGAAGAATTATTTTCTTTTTTAAAAAGAGAAAAAAAAAAGGAAGAGAGCCGTCATTTATATTTTCGTGCAATGGTTTCTTTAAATTAATTATCAAATCTTTGGGGAGTTCTTTTCAGAAAATAAAAGTTTTTAAACAACCATTTATATTTGAGTGCAAGGTTTTTTAAATTGAAATATTAAACCTTTCGGGAAATCTTTTAAGAAGATAAAAAGATTTTAAAGAACATTGGCTAAAAGGAAAAGAATATATCAGACTGTATTTTGTACACAAAAAATTACTACACAGTAAATTTCAATGAATTCTTTAATTTCAATTGTTGGAGTTATTTTATCTGGAAAAAAAAATTATGAGGAATCGTTTGGTAAAGTTAAAAATACCCTTATTTTTAATGATATGTGGAATGGAATTTGTGAAAATGAGAATTTAGAAGATAAGAAAGATGGAGAAGCAATAAATGAAGTGGATAAAAGTGCACTAGTACCACCTACTAATGCCAAAGAGTTAGCATTATGTAAAAGCAAGGACAAAAAGGCTTATGCCTTGATTATTGCCTCTGTAAGTGAAGAAGTAAGTAGACATTTAGTTTCTAGCAAAAGTGCTTGGGAAGCATTAAAAAAACCAAAAGATTTGTATGATTCACATTCTGAGCTTGAAATCATACAACTGTTGATGAAATTATTTAACTTAGAATTAAAAGATAATGATCCAATGAAACTTGCTTTTGAAATTAGAGCCATTTTCCATGATATTGATGCAATTGGTGTAAAAGTTGACATTCAACTTACTGCATTTATTAAAGCTCTATATCCTACCTATACTCATTATTTAGAATCACTTCAAGCTAGTGGCCAAATGAAAGCTATGACCTTTGAAACACTTGTTGAGAAAATTGCAGAAAGAGAGAAAGCATTTAGGAAGAAGGAGTCTAAACCCAATGGAGAAACTTTGTGTCTTGCACAGAAAGGACACAAATCAAAAGAAGAATTTGCAAAGGATGAAAATAGAAGCTGAGGTTGAGGTAGAAGACAAAGAGGACAGTACAGAGAAAGGGGGGGAAGATTTAATCAAGGAGAGAAACAATGTTATAGATGTGGAAAAACTGTCATACTGCCAGTTATTGTAGAACTTCTTGGGATAAAATTGTTAACAAGAAAGAGCAAGTACAAGAAAGAGGAAATGATAAAGGTAACCCTTCTGAATTTGCATATTATGTTGTTGCACATTGTAATCTAGGAATTGAAGAAGCTTTCACTATTTCGTTTTCATGGAATGATATTTGGTTATTGGATACTGGAGCCACATGTCATATGACATTTAGAAAAGACTTCTTTGAAACGTTTAGTGATCAAATTGATGGGGTAGTACATTTTGCCAGATAAGTCTCAGTTAAAACCTTTAGGAATTGGTTCTGTTAGATTGAAATTATCAAGACTTGCTGATTATATACTTTCTGATGTTTTGTATGTTCCACAACTGAAGAGAAATCTAATATCTCTTGTGCAAATTAGACAACAAAGTCACTCGATACATATGTTTGATGGTATCATTGAAATTAGAAGAGCTTATGATAATGTGATTGTAATGAATGGAGTGGAAGATAACAAACTTTTAAAGTTGAATGGTACATCATCCAATTCACAGAATTCTACAAATTTGGTTCAGCGTAATAGTAATTTATCTTCCAGCTTATTGTGGCATGCTAGATTTGGTCATATTAATTATGACAGTCTCAGGATTATGAAACAGAAAGGAGTTCAAGGGCTTCCTACTATTCCAAGACAACTTTCACCATGTGATGCTTGTATCTTAGGCAAGCACAGTAAACAACCTTTTAATGATTCTATGTTTTGAGCTTCAAGAAAGCTTGGTCTTATTCGCTCAGATTTATGTGGGCCCATGCCTGTTCCATCAACAAATGGTGAGAAATATATCATGACTTTCATTGATGACTTTACGAGGATGTGTTGGGTTTATTTATTAAAAGCAAAATCTCAAGCTTTTGATACATTCAGAAAATTTCACTTATGGATTAAAAATGAAGCTCAACTCAATATTGGAACCCTTCGAACTGATAACGGTGGTGAATATACATCGCAAGATTTTGAAAAATATTTGCAGGAGGATGGTATTAAACATCAAACAACTATTCCTTATAATCCACAACAAAATGGTGTGGCAGAACGTATGAATATGACACTCTTGAATATGGTAAGATCAATGATGTTTTTTAAAAATGTCAAGTTAATGTTTTGGGGAGAAGCAGTTCTTTGTGCTGTCTACATTAAGAATAGATGTCCTTCTGCTGCACTACAAAACAAAACACCTTATGAAATGTGGCATAATCATCTTCCAGCTGTTAAGCATTTTAGAATTTTCAGTTCCACATGTTATGCTTTGATTCCTGAACAACAAAGACATAAATTTGGAGCAAGAAGTCGGAAGTGTATTTTTTGGGATATTTTAATACTTCTAAAGCTTATAGGTTGTATGATGAAGATAACAGGAAGTTTATTGTTTCTAGAGATGTTATATCTCTTGAGTTTGAGAAAGATGCACTCACTATTGATAAACAACTTGCTCAGCTTGATAGATTTCATTCTAAAAAAAATCTATCATGAAATGGATAATGAACTTCCAAATAATAAAGGGGGATTCCTATTCTAAGTCAAGTTTTGGAATTTCCTTTTAATGCACAAGTTGATGATTCTAATGCACAAGTTGATGAAACAGAAGATGAGATAGTTGATGATATTGTTAATGGAATGGATAAACTAAGTATCATGGATAATGCAGAACCTGCTCTTAAAGAAGAAACCGAGCAAACACCACAACAAGAAAAAGTTCGTAGATCGATACAGACTAAGACATTTCCTAAAAGGTATGATGATTTTGTAATATTAGATTGTGAATTAAACTTTCATGCATTTGATGAGCCTACATCTTTTCAAGAAGCAATAAATAGTGATGTATGGTAATGTGCAATGCAAAGAGAGTATGATGCTCTCATAAAAAATGGAACTTGGAGGTTGGTGAATCCTCCAATTGGAACCAAATCGATTGGATGCAAGTGGATATATAAGAATAAATATAAAGCAGATGGGTCACTTGACAAACACTTGACATAAACATTTTCTCCCATAGGGGGCACCATTCTAACTTTGTTTTCATTAGCAGCACAAAAAGGATGGAAGATACATCACATGGATGTTAAAACCGCATTTTCGAATGGAGACTTAAAAGAAGATGTGTATATGGATCAGCCTGAAGGCTTTGCTATCAAAGGTCAAGAACAGAAGGTATGCAAATTAGTCAAATCTTTATATGGTTTAAAGCAAGCACCCCGAGCTTGGTATGAAAAGTTAATTGAGCATCTTCTCGAATTGAATTATAAGCACTTCAATCTAGATGATGCAACTTTATTTCTCAAGAAAGTTGGAAGATCGGTTGTATATCTAGTTGTCTATGTGGATGATTTGCTTATCACATGAAATAATGACGATTATATAGTATCTATCAAAAGAGAGTTGAAAAAGGTTTTTGATATGACATATTTGGTATTATTACATTATTATTTAGGAATTGAAGTAGATAAAAAACCAAAGCACATTTTCATTTCTCAGAAAAAATATGTTGGAGAGTTATTAAACAAATTTGGTATGCAGGATTGTAATCATGTTTCAACACCAATGGAGCAAAATATAAAGCTTACTTCAAATGAATGTAGCACATTTGAAGATCCAACAAAGTACAGGAAGCTTGTTGGAAGTTTAATTTATCTTACTACTACTCGTCCTGACATAACTTTTGCTGTGGGAATACTTTTCAGGTTTATGCATTATCTCTGTGAAGGTCATTAGAATGCAACAAAAAGAGTGCTCAAATATTTAAAAGGCACTCAACCTTATGCCATCAAATATTCTAAAGTTTTAGACTTTCATCTCATTGGTTATTCAGATTCAAATTTTGATGGAGATAAAGAGCGTGGGGTCTCTACTTCAGGTTATTTGATGAACAATCTAACAATCTAACAACTTGTTGGATTCTATCGTGTAGAACAGGCATAATCTATGGATTATCATTAAAACTAAAAAAAAATTGAAATATACTTGCAATAACTATGAAATTTAATCTGCAATTGTGGCATATGTGGAACTATATCATGGCATATATAGGATCCAAATCATTTTCCATGTTCTCGTGAAACCCATAGATCCTTTTCATCATGTAGCTCATGGTTCTATAGCAATAGGTATTGTGGCATATGTGGAACTACATCATGGCATATATACGATCCAAATCAATTTCTACGTTCTCGTGAAACCCATAGATCATTTTGATCATGTAGCTCATGGTTCTATAGCAATAGGTTTTTGTAGCAAAATGTATGGTTTTGTACTAGATAGATGATAGTTGAATCCATTGGTCTGTAACATATGATGATGTGGGAACTAGAACTTGTCGATCCACAGGATCTGTAGCACTTTCAAATTTGTGAGTTAAGCACAAAACATAAGAAAATCCTTTAATGCGATGACAAAAATCAAAGAAATGCTAATTTATTATAGAAAGAGTACCTCTTCAATAATATCTTGATTTAGGTGAGGATCAAAATGATGGAAAACCAAGAAAGTACACTTTATTGTGAGTTAAGCACAAAATACAAGAAAATCCCTTAATGTGATGACAAAATTCAAAGAAATGCTAATTTGTTATAGAAAAGTACCTATTCAACAATATCTTGATTTAGGCGAGGATCAAAATGATGGAAAACCATTGGTAAAAGGATGTAGGAAAATGTGAAACTGATGGTAAATAAGATTACAAAAGAGGGATTCATTAATATTATTAATAATAATAAATAAATAAAGGGACATGGACATTTATTTATGGTGATTATTTAACGTGTATATGAGTATATTGTCTCATTGCATTATAATTATTTTATTTTTTAAATATAATTTTTATATTTTACATTGTCTATTTTATATGGATTTATCTATTGTTCTTCTTATATTGAATATTCATTAGTAAACTAACTTTGTTCATTTTAATAATCTTTATGGTTTCTATGCTTATAAGACTTATCAGGTGTTAATAACCTTTCTAAATCTTATAATTTCTATGGTCCCATGTTACTAATGTTTATGGTATCGATGTTAATAACCTCTAAAACCAATATAAAGCTTATGTCATATATGCTTAAAACCCTTATAAACTCAGTAACACTTATAATTTCTATGGTGTTGAGAACCCTTGTAACCCTTATAAACTTTATGGTTCATATGTTATTAACATGTATACATCATATAAACATATCCCTATGTTAATAAATATTATAGTCTCCATGCTAATCACTCACATGTTTCTTATGCTAATAAACCCCATAAACCATATGCTTCTTATTCTAATAATCACAATGGTATTCATATTAATAATTATTTTAATCCATATAAGTCCTATCATACTCATGTTTATAACCCTTCAAACCCTTATACACATATGGAATCCATACCAATAACACTTATAATCCCTATAGCATGCTAAAATCTCTAATATAATCCTTACTAGGTTCGTATGCTAATAAGTTTTATAAACCTTATGGTCCTTATGTTCATATCACCTACAACTCTTTTAAACCCTATGGTACCTACATGAATATACCCTACGACTCTTATGGACCATATAGTCCTTGTGCTAGTAATAAAAATAAATCATATAACCTTTATGATCCCCATGTTCATAAAATGTATGGTATCCATTCTAGTAACTCTTTAAAACTTATAACTCTCATGGTATCGATGTTAAGAAACCCTTTGATCCAAGTGTCAACAACCCTTGGAACCCCTATGGTCCATGTGTGATTAACCTCTATAACACATATGATCCCTATGTTAATGACCTAATTATGTTCTAATAATTAATATAGCCCCTACAATCCATAACTTACTTGCGATAATAACATGTATCTTTCTTATGCTATTAAAATCTAGTGCAGTCCTTATGTTAATAACCTATATGACCCTTATAATCGAATGTCACCCCTTCTAATAAACTCTATGCTATTTATTTAAATATCCCATATAATGTATGTAACCGTTATTTTTCTTCTGCATTAACACATATGATACCCATGTTCATAATTTCTATTACTCTTTTGGACCATATGCCAATAGCCTATGCAATCTTCCAAATAACAAGCCTATAAACCTTGATTTATTCATGATAATAACCTCTGTAAAATTATGATCATTCAGTTAATAGCTCTTATAAACCCTATTTTTTGTGTTAATATCCCATATAAATTATTAGGTTTTATCTCTTATCAACCCTATAACTCTCAAGTTCGTATGTTACCACTATGGTCCCCGTGCTAATAACCCCTATAAGTTGCATGATAGTTACACTGATAAAACTTATAATACATATAAGCCATATGGTCCATGTACTAACAGCCCATGTGATATTTGTATTAATAACTCCTATATATCCTACAAACCCTAGGGTCATTGTGGTAATAAATCATATAACTATAATGATCCTTATGTTAATAACCCCTTAAATTTCATATGTGACATGAACACTATTGTAAAAATTGTTAAGAAATAGAATATAACACAAGAAATTGGTAGAAAAAGGTTCAATCCTTATTTAACACAATCATATTCATCCAATAATATCAATATATAATACATCAATCCGACTACCTCTACATGTAGATCTCATTAACAACTCAACAGTAAATAAGGATTATAACTCATAACAAGGTGATCTCAGACTGCATGATTGTCTACAAACTCATAGTCTAACATCCCTCCTTTAATCACAAGCTTGAATAATTATGCCAGCAAGTCAACAATAACTAGTGCATAGACTAGTATCATTTTCAATTTGAAACTTCCGAACTAAGCTTCGATAAACATATGCATGAAAAACTGCCAACTTTGGATGTTGAATGGTTCATCTGAAATGAACTTTGAAAGAGAGTAGATTGGTGATTTGTTCTTTTTTCAACTAATTTGGTTAGAATACGTTGGCATATTCTATGAATAGGTGAACATATCGGATAACCATTCTGTTATCAATATTGAACAACTAGTAATATCACCAGCGAGCTTTATGAATTTAGACACAATTAGGATTCAAACAACATCCTATGAATAGTTGATTCGATTGTGGATAGCATGTTGAGGAGACTAGTTGCCATGTTGGGATTCCCAAATGTTGACTGAATTTTGATTCATAGGACTTTTAAACTTGAAGCATAACTATCATCATTGATATTCCCCTATGTCAAGTGCAAGGTGAGAAAAATGTAGAAGGGATCCAAGCTTGAGCTTTGGATTCTTCTTCAATAACTCTATCATCGTTGTGTTTGATACCATGCATCTTGTGGGTTTGGTTGATCATTAGCCAAATTGAATTTAATACCATGTATCTACTGGGTTTGGTTTATCGCTAGCCAGTTTGAAGTTGATACCATGTATCTGGTGGTTTTTGTTGACCACTATCCAATTTCATCAGTGTGGTGGATTTCATTGACCACTAACTATTCTCACTTGATCAAAGTTTATGATAGTTTGGTTGAACAGAAGTTAATCCCTACGTATTGTGACATTTTTTTTGTAAGTTGAGATCTATTCTATTAAAAAAAAGAGAAAATAATAGTACATGCAAAAATACAGACTGGATTGCTCAAGTGGAGCAGGTGTGGAGTATCAAAAGGTAGCTAGGCCTCCCTTCGGGAGGGAATACAGATCCAAAATGACCCTCCCTCTCGGAGGGAATATAGACCTTCCAAATGAACATAGACAAAACTCCCATAGTTCAAGGAGGGTGTGGAAAAAACCATCATTTGGATAGTACATAAACAAAGAAAACCAAATATGATCAAAATTAAGCGGCACGTGGCCAGTGGAGAACTTGAACATAGCCCATGCATGCCGACAGAAGGACACATGTCCGTGAAGACCACGGGTCATGGTTTCTGCCCAGGCCATGGTTCTTCTGTGATTGGACATGTGTAACCTGGAGATGCTGGATGCACAGGCTCGCCTGAAGATGTCGCCGAACTGTCATCAGATGTCACCATTTCCTCGTCACTGGAGCTGGAGGCTTCCTTCCTTGAGACTGCAGGTGGGTTTTTGTGGGTAGCAGAGAGGTCTTCTTTGAGACAGTTGGGTTGGACGAGAACTTACACACAGAGTTGGAGGAGGGTCAGAGATGCAGAGGGGGAATGGAGCACTATGGTGGAGCAGTGGGGGGGGTACAAGGCATCAGGAAAGACAGGTTGAGAACCTGGTGGTGCGGTCTCTTGGGGGGATGGGGATGGTTGAACAGGAGGAGCTGGGCGAGGTAGAACCAGTGGATTAAATCTGAGGACCAGGCGCATGAGCAGGTTTTTGAAGACCCAGTAGTTCTGTCGGTGCTCCACTGTACGTCTAGCTGCACCAAGCGCTCAAGACAATTTGTCCTCCCAGTCCGAGACAATTATTTGCACTTCCTTTGATATTTCCAGGTTGAATCCATTGTTGCTATCCTGAGAAGAGAGGGGAATGTGGCCTTTTGATCGAGCGTGGCATCCTCGTCCCCTGCGTGAAGTGCCTCTCTGTCTTCTAGGAATGGTGGGGAGATGAGATGACTATCTTGAGAAAGGCTTTGGGCAGGCGAGCTTAGATAATGTAGAGTGGTTCGAGGGCATGGAGTAGCAGAGAGACGGGTGAGAGTGGCTTGAAGCGGAGGGTGGTGACCCTGTTGCACAGAGCAACCATGGAGAGCTTGAAGGACTTGGAGAGCATAAATAAACCAGAGGAGCGGAACAACGGGATTAAGCAAGAGGGCCATCATCCCAATTGAATGGTGCTTGTGCGGGGCACGACAACCAGGAGGAGAAGTAATGGCGCCCAAGCTGCGATGAGACAACTTTGTCTTGTCGTCGAGGTGTGGGATGGACACGTCCGTCTGGGTCTTAAAGGCCATTAATCGTTGTTGGTTGAGCATGGGATGGAGGAGCCACGTCATCCTCCACATTGTTCCGACTCACACCCACATTCGGGAAAAAAAAACAAAAACCTACGTATTGTGACATTACATTTCTACTATTATTATATTAAATTGCCTTTATGGTTTGGTTGAGACCTTAATTGTAATTGTATGATCGACTAGAATTGTAATTGTACCATGTGTCTCCTATATATATACCAATAAGACTTAGTCTTAAGATCATCTCATCTTGTCTTGTTCATTTTATACATTGTATAAGAAGGTTTCCCACTTGAAGAGGCCTTTTATTCATCCCTTTATTTCATTATCGAGGCATTGAGTTACTATTTTCTTTATATTTTTATGCTATTTTGTGGCATTTAGTTTCAAATACATTTTTTCTATAACATTTTTTGCAGGATGTCTTAGATTGAAAAAAAATAGGATCCTTGAAGACATGATGAAGTACCTATGGTAAAACTTTCAATACATTTTTAATTATAAGTTCGGAGTTATAGTTAGTGGAAGTTAGGGGTTTTAACTAGTCTAAAAAAGGTGTTACAGGTAATAAAATAAAACAAAGTCTTATGAGATCCAAATTGAGTGCCACCTATTGCATAAAAAGAAAGATGAACCATGGTGTCTTTGGTAAAAAATTTAGAAGCAGACCAAGAAAATCAAGCACATGCCAATCCATACAAGTATTCTCTCTTGAAAGGGACAAAAATAACATGTGGCATTGAAGAGAATACATACAAGGATACTATAGGAAGAAATTTCAGAGAGGAGCCAAAAATTCATAGATAATTCAAGAGCAATGGCGACCAACAAGAGATCCTACCAGGTAGGGTTTTTAAAGGTATGCTAACTTGAAAGTTGCATAAATTTTGATTGGATTATTTGTCTTAGGTGGTTCAAAAAGAGTGAAAAAGAGGAAATAGAGAAGTAATCTAGTAAATATTAGTGGTCCCAAATGGAAAGAGGTGGATAAAATATTTCTACACTCATTAAATATCTTGAAGTCTCATCCATAACATAATATGAGCATGATGTTGTGAACTTTATGGTGTCCAAACTTACCGATACAATAACAAACAATGAAAATAAAAAATATGAATTCCAAACATTCAAAGGGGATATTCCAAAAATTCATAGAGTATATCCAAGTTGACCTAAAAAAAAACCTTGAAAACATGAGGGGGGGGACTTGTGAAGGATATAACCAACCCACCTACCCAAAACTCAACTCCTCAAGAATAGGATAATTAGAACAAGATGGTGGAATCCGAATCATCCCATGCGAAAAATCTATTATACTCATAGAACAAGAGCCCCAAGTCCCAGAAACATGATGTCTCATTACACTGAGATCCACATAATTGTGGGTTCAACTTGGGACCAGGGAACTATTTCATTCCCAATATTAATATGAGAAATTTTGATGGAAATAATCCAATAAATGGATATTCTAGATGGAGCAATATTTTTTATCTACACAAAGTTAAAAATTTACAAAAGGTAACTATTGCATCCTTATATCTAGATCCTGGTCAATTTGTGTGGTACCAATGGCTTTGTGGCCATAAACACGACTCTATTGTCTCTTGGTCTATATTTATGAATGAATTTATAAATTTTTATTAGGATATTAAGACAAACACATTCTTTATCCAATTTATAAATCTCAAGCAAAGAGGTCTAATTACATAGCACATTAAATAGTTTCAAAAGTTGAGTCTTCAGGTGAATAAAATTCCATAGGATAATTTGTTGGATCTCTTTATGGGCACTCTGAAGGATATCATTCAACATGAGGTACTTCTCTATGAACCTAAATCATTAGAGAGTGTTTTTGGCTTGGAAAGGATTTTGAAAGTAAAAATATGGCTACTAGAAGGGATGCTACTAACACCTATAGAGATGGAAATACCTCCACCCCCCACCTCACTCAGCCTACAAGTTTGATGCCTCAAAAAATGGAGGATAGAAGAGAATAGGGACTATGTTTACATTATTATAATGAGTACGGTAAGGGGCATAAGTATAGTGAGAACAAATTATTCTACATAGACTGTGAAGAGGAAGAAGATTCAGAACCAAAATAGTATCAAGAGGTAGATCTAGAAGACACTAATCCAACCATATATTTCCCTGAATTGGTTGACATTATCACTCCTCAAACTCTCAGGATAGAAGGATATATCACAAATAAAAAGGCAACATTTTTTATTGATTTTGGCAGTACCCATAACTTCATTATGCAAGTTAGCCAAATTTCTCAATTGTTTTGTATATCTAGCACCAGAATTTCAACTAATGATTGTAGATGGAGATACCATAAATTGTTAAGAAAGTGCCATAGTATTAATAATACTATGGGGGTGTATTTAATGTATAGCCCAATGATTTCAATCCAAATGGGTGGTGTTGATGTTATACTAGGGGTCCAATGGATACAATCATTGGGAATAATGGATCTTAACTTTCTGGAACTTTTCATGATATTCTTTTCGGAAGTAAAGTAAATTGAACTTAGAGTTATTCTTGGGAAACCCTCTAAAGTGATAATCTCTAACAACATGAAAAAATCACTAAAAAAGGATGCCATGTAGTGATCGTACGATTTTTCTCACTATATGTTCTAGCATATATACCATCTATTCAACTGGATCCCCAACAAATCATTAATAATAATTCCAAGGTGTTTGGAGAGATTCCTATAGGTCTTCCACATACTTGAGATCATGCCCATGTTATTCACTTGTAACCAAGAAATGTACCACCTAACATCAAACCCTACGGGTATCCATATGCACAAAAGAGTGAGATTAAAAATATGGTTCAATAAATGTTATATACATGCACCATTAAACTAAGTCAAATTCCTTTCTCTGCACCAATGGTGTTGGTTCACAAAAAGGAAGGTTCATGGCAAATGTGTCCAAATTATAGAGAGCTCAATAAGATGATCATTAAAGATAATTTTCCTATTCCTTTTTTTGATGAATTATTAGATGAATTATAGGGAGAAATTTTCTTTAATAAGTTTGATCTCTATCTTGGATATCGTGAAATCAGAATGAGGAAAGAAGACATTCCAAAAAAAATCCTTTCAAACACATGAAGGTCATTATAAATTTTTGGTGATGCCATTTGTCCTTACCAATGCAACTTCCACATTTTGTAGCTTGATGAATTCTATTATTAAACCCTTCCTTGGAATTTGTGTTGGTATTTTTTAAGGACATACTAATCCATATAAAATCTTGGAAAGTGTAATGTCCCTTATTGGAATTTTGGAGAAAATTACAATTTGGGAAAATTCGAGCTTAACTAGTCATGACTCTTGGGGGGTTCCAACTGACAACAAATAGTCCCAAATTTGAAATGAAATAGTATGGTTAGTATTAGCACATCCCAATATTACCTTTGAACACTTTGAGTTCGACTTCAAGCCTCTACAACTTGATTTGGTTCTAATGAGAGCAAGTGCAAGCTTCCTAAGAAAAAGTAGTAAACTGGTATTTCTTGGTTTGGCTCCACAAATCGTCGAAAATTTCCAAATTCCTTATTGAATGGCCCTATGGGATTTAAAACATACTAATAGGCCTAAAAAAATCAATGGTGGAATAAAAAACTAATTTTCACATGTTATTCAAGTTTGCACAAATTTGGTCAATTTCTAGCTTTGGACTAGTGAAACCCAAGTTGATACAAATGCATCCAAATTCCTTCAAAATATGTATGAAAGGGATTTATTGGTATTAGGACAGACTAGTTCATATTATTAATGCTCATACACTTTATAAATTCTTCTACAACTTGTTTTTGACCCTTGGGAAAGAAGGACAAAAACATTAGGAAAATCGATGTTAAAACCCCCAATGGTAGATTCCACTTTTGGCTCTCCAAATGCCGTATGACCCTCCCAAATTTAAGAGAATAATATGGGGATGCATATAATACATCAATTTATTTCCTTATTCATGTTTACTAATCTTTTCAAACTGGTTATGAGGTGCAACAACTATAACGGTAACTTTAAGTGAATTTGCTTAAGAGGAAATGGTATTAATAGCTTAAATTTTACTCATGAAAAGTAGATTGAATAGTTCAGATAATTACATGACATATAAATACCATAAAAATCATTCAAATATATTCCCAAACATCATTAAATACCATATAAATACCTTCATACAAATCTGATATACAAGTCTTTCAAAATGGAATCTAAATACATGAAAACTAGTCATTCGAGAACATGGGAATGCAAGCCTTTCACACTGGAGTTTTCTGGATTTCGAGATTGTTTGGTTACACAGGGTACTACCAAAATACCAAACACATAGAGCAACCACTTCACACAAACATATAATATATCAATACACTGATGTTTGTCACGTGGTTAAAACCCTCGAGATGGAAATAGTCCACGGCCCCAGCCAAATAACTACTTGGAGCAATTTTTTATGCAAAAGAAGAAATTTAGAAATGAGCTTCTCATAATTGATCAAATAGCCAAGGACCCTCCATGCTCTTTAAATAGAGATCATGGACCAATCAGGTGTTAAGTCACAAATCAATGGTAGGTATGATCTAAGAGAAGTTGAATCGTCAGATCACTTTATGTCTAGAACATATCGTGACTGTTGGATTAGAATATTTACAAATGCATACTAATGCATACTAAAGAAATACACTTTACCTAATTGATATATTACACAAGTTGATCTTAACTAACTCCTAAGTGTCTAAATATCCTAACATCCCCCCTTAAGAACAGCTTGGGATAGGATTGAAGGATTTACAAAAGTGACACTATTAGGAGAAGGAAGGAGGCATTAGAGCCTATCCCCCCTTAAGGACACATTCCTGAACTCCTAACATAGATCGAAGTTTAGAAAACTTCGCTTTTGTAAGAGACTTGGTGAATATGTCTACAACTTGATCATCTGTAGGGTAGTAGAGCATTTCAAGAACACGATCATGAACAAGATTTCTGATGAAGTGCATGTGTAGCTAAATGTGTTTGCTGTATTGATGTAGAAATGGATCTTTGGCAAGCTTGATGGCACTTTGATTGTCGCACCAAAGTGGAGTAGGCTGCTGCTTCTCGAATCCAAACTCTGAAATGATCTGTTGAAGCCATAAAGCTTCCTGAATGACATTAACTACGACTCGATATTCTTCTTCTACTGAAGAAAGAGCAAGAGATTGTTGTTTCTTACAAGCCCAAGTGATAGGTCCAGATCCCATACTGAAAACATAACCTGCAGCAGACTTTCGATCATCAGGATCACCGACCCAATCTGAATCAGTGAAACCAACCAACAAAGGTTTCCCCCCTGTACTGTAATGAATCCCAAACTAAATTGTACCTCGAATATATCGAAGTATTCTTTTTGCTGCTTTCCAGTGACTTTCATGAGGTGTTTGCATATAACAGGAAACATGACCAACGACAAAGGAAAGGTCAGGACGAGAATGATTCAAGTATAAGAGACTACCAACAAGCTGACGATACAAGGTGGCGTCTACTTCAGGGGAAGTACAAGTGGTAGAAAGTTTGACTCCAGATTGGAAGGGAGAAGGGGCTGGTTTACAATATTCCATGTGAAAGCGACGAAGAAGGTCACAAGCATACTTAGACTAGGAAAGAAAGATTCCTTCTTTGGTTTGCAAGAATTGGAGACCAAGAAAATAATGCAAATGTCCTAAGTCTAACATTTCAGAATTTTGCTTAAGATTGGATTTCACATGGGTTAAAAGTTTAGGGTCACTACCAGTAAGGATAAGATCATCAACATAAAGAACAAGTATGATGAGATGGTTTCCTACTTTCTTGGTATAGACATTGGGGTCAGAATGACATCTAGAAAAACCAATTTCAAGGAGAAAGCTATCCATTTTGGCATAGCAAGCTCTAGGAGCTTGCTTAAGGTCATATAAGGATTTCTTAAGGTGACGTACAAGGTCAGAGTATTCTGAACATATCCTGAAGGTTGTTCCATGTAAATTTCCTCCTGTAAATCACCATGTAAGAAGGCAGACTTGCCATCCATTTGATGGAATCCCCAGTTATGTAAGGCTGCAAGGGAAAGAACAAGGCGGATGGAGTTCATTTTTGCGACAAGAGCAAAGGTTTCATTGTAGTCAATCCCTTCAACTTAGGAAAAACCTTTGGCAACTAACCTTGCCTTAAGTCTTTCAATACGTCCATCTGATGCATACTTAGTTTTGTAGACCCATTTACATCTGACAAGTTTTCTTCCTTTTGGAAGAGGAAGAAGATCCCAAGTATCGTTCACCATTAAGGAACAATATTCTTCATCCATAGCTGCATCCCAATCTAGATTTCTTGAAAATTCTGCAAAATTTTTTGGATCATGATTCTCGAAAACTTAAGCCAAAAGAGAAGAGGCTCGTTGAAACTGAGAATGTGTTCGACATTGATCTCTAGGATCACTGACAATATCACCAGCTGCTTCACATGTTGAAGGGACCCATCGAGGAAGCATTGGTGCTGGTGCAATTGGAGGAACGTGAGCAGGTGGAGGTCGATTTTCATCCTCACTTTCATCATCATAAACTAGCGTTGGAAACCTGTTAAGGAAGTTGAAAGAAGAAGAAGGCACAATCGCCGAATCAAGCTCGTAGGCCAAAGATGACACACCCTCCAAGTTAGGCTCGTAGGCCGAGAGATTTTCATCAAATTTAACATCTCTTCTAATGATTGTATCATGAGAATGTGGCTGAAGAAGTCTATAACCTTTTGCATCTTTTGAATATCCAACAAATATGCACTTTTCACTTTTAGGCTGCAATGCTTTCTGTTTTTCATCCGGAATGTGATCCCATGCTTCACAACCAAACAAATAGGAAGTGACTTACATCTGGTTTAATTTTACTCCATTCTTCTTCTAGTGTTATACCTTGTAAAAATTTAGTGGGTGTGCGATTAACTATGTAATTTGCACAATTTATGGCCTCAACTCAATATTGAAGACTTAGTCCCTTAGACTGGATCATACAATTTTCCATTTCTTTTAAAGTGCGGTTCTTCCGTTCAGCCACACCATTTTATTGTGGTGTATATGGAACAGTGTGTTGTTGTTGGATTCCTTGTTCAGTGCAGAAAGTAGTGAAATTTTTGTTAACATATTCTCCTCCATTGTCAGATCTTAACTTAATAATTTGATGACCAGATTGTTTTTCAACAAGGGCCTTGTAGGCCAAGAACATGTTAAATACTTTGCTCTTACGTTTTAGGAAGTAAACCCAAGTGCATCTAGAGTAGTTATAAATGAAAGTTAAGAAATATTTGAAACCAGAAAAGGAAGCAGATGGAAGAGGACCACACAAGTCACTATGCACAAGCTCCAAGGGAACCAAGGTGTGCCAAGAGGTACGTTTGTCAAAACTGTCTCGATGATGTTTTCTGAGTACACAATCGGAACAAACACCATCCTTGCAAGATACCATCGGAAGACCAACCACCATATTGTCTTTACATAGTTGTTGCAATGAGCGATAATTTAAGTGACCAAATTGTTCATGCCAAAGTTTGCTCAAGTTATCACTATGAGCAACAAAAACTGAAGGAAAAGGTGATGACCCAAAGTTGTTAAATTTGTACAACCTAGTAATATCATCAATAATTTCGGTAGCTAGGACATGTTGAGGATCTTTAAAATCCTTGATTACAACTTGGTGAGGTGTAAACGTTACAGTTTTACCTTCACCAGAATGAGTGATTTGATAGACTGGCAACAAATTGCAGGAAATTCATGGAACACATAGTACATTACTATAATGATCATTTTCTACTGAAACTGTTCCAGATCCTACAATAATTAGAGAACTATCATCACCAACAAATATTTGTTTGGTGTTACATTCATGCATAGTAGAAAAGATGGCTTGATCCTTAGCCATATGATAAGATGCTCCAGAATCAATGAGCCATTCATTTGAAGTAGAAGAAGAAGAAGAAGATGCAGTATAAGAGTAACTAGAAGCACAAAGTGCATGTCCATGAGAGGTAGATTCTAAAGACGAATCTAGGCTAATGTGATGCTTCTTCATTGTTGCTTCCAAGGCTGCCATCTTCTTGAAACATGTAGATTCATCATGATTATCTTTCCCACAAAAATTGCAATGACGCTCAGTCTTCTTTCCTTTTGGCTTGGATCCTTTGTCATTTTTTAAAGAAGGAGTTGACTGAGAAGGTTTGGGACCCTTGTTTGGCTTATTATTGTGAAAATTTTGTTTCTTGGGAGGCTTGGACTTTTCTTTCTGTTGGGACAATAAGACTTTCCCAGATGTGTCTGCATTGTTAATTATTCCAAGATGAATGAGCTTATCTTGCTCTCTAATTAAGGAATCACAAAAGGATTCAAGACTATGCTCTTGATAGCTAGCTGCAGTTAAGGATTCTTTCATGGAGTAAAATGTAGATACAAAAACAAAATATGCAGGTCCAAGTTTGAAAAGAATATGATAAATACATTGTTTGTCTTCTTTCTTAATCTTGCATTCTTCACATAAGAGTCTAAGAGTTTTATACTTAGATAAATAGTCTTGAATGCATGAAAAATCACTTGGATTCAAAGAAATCAACTCATTCTCAAGTTGATGACCTCGAATTTCATTGTGTTTACCAAACACAGATTCCAACTTTTCCTAAGCTTTATCAGGTTTATCAATTCCAGATATGTGGAATCGCAAATCAGTAGAGATTGACATCCCAATCAATCCACAAGCTTTGTCGCATCTATTTTCCCATTTTATTTTCTTATCATCATCAGTGGGTTCTCTTTCTTTCCCTGAGGTAATTATGAAAAGTCCCCTACTTCGTAGAACATCCTCCATACAAGATTTCCATGAGAAATAGTTAACACTGAGAAGTATAATATCACAAGGAAAGGCCATACTATAAAATAATGGCTGAAAGAATAGAAACTGATTGTCTGGATGCAAAGAGCTCGAAAAATTAGGCTGTTTAAAAAAAACAGTACTGAAAACTGATTCTGGATGATGAAGTTATGCTTGATCAAAGAAAAATGTTGGAGATGTCCCCAATAGTGACGTGATAGATATTAACTTGACCAACTAAAAAAAGGAACCCCCTTCTTCCCAAGATGTGTGGAAATTGAACCCAGGTGTTAGAACAATTACACTCACAAAAATTGCCAATTACAAATGCAAATTACACACAAAGGAGACTGAATATGGAGCAGAACACTAATCTGTATTGAATAAGTGTACAATAGCCAACCCTGTGAAGTCATAGGCTACAAAAATAAATAATTACATGAGATATTCGAATGCATTGGGATGCCATTCGAATTTGGTCAAAAGCAGGCTTACTAAATCTAAGCAAATCCCCCATAGGTGCATAAAGCAGTTTCCAAATCTGTCTAGGAGCTCACGAATTGGAAAAATCAATTAGGCAAGCTAATAGATGATGGAAGAAAACTCATACATGCTTTTCTTAGGAGAAAAGAGTGGAGGAAGATGATGACAAAAAAAAAGTTAACTTCACCTAGTCAAACTTTCCCAATTGCCTTAAAACTTAGCAAAAGCAGGCAATAAAGCCGAAAAAACAGACATGCGCTAGGAAGGCCAGGAATAAAGCATATTTGATTCCAAGTGGTTTCCCAAGTGCTCCATGACTCAATTTTAGCAAGTTTGACCACTTTGGACATGTGGAGGACAACTTACATAAGGTGGAATATGGAAACTAGGCAAATAAGACAAAAATGAATTAATTAATGTCTAAAATAGCTAACTATGGGTTGATTATTCTAACAAGATGAACCTTTGACAATCACTTACAAGAAAGTTTCTTTTAAGTGAATCACTTTTGTAAAATAAGTGATGTTCACTTTTACAATAATGTTACTTTAAATAGTGCGAAAATAAATTAAAAGACTTAAGTGACTCACTTTTTATTTTATTTTATTTAAGTGAGATGCATTTTTTACAATAAAGTATCTTGAGAATAGAAATTGCATGCACTAAAAAGTAACTTAATAAGACTTGAATTCAAGACCTATTAATGAATAAAGAAACTTGAACCAAATGAGCTAAGTTTAAAAGGTACGTAAAAAAATGGAAATAGGAAGGGTTTTTTTTTACTCTTCTTTCGCGTTCTTTGTGCTTTCCTTTTTTTTCTACAAATCGCAAAAAAAAAATGAAAAATAAAAACAAAAAAATACTTTTCCACACAATGGGGTTATATCTTGGTTAGATTTCCTAAAAAGTCTGCATTTTCAAGTTTTCTCGCTGTTTCTAATTCACCGTGATCGCACAGGTGCACGACAAAGAGCATACGTAGCCGAGAAGACAAAAAAAACTTTTCCTTTCTGTTTCTAATTCGCCGCGATCGCGCAAGGTGCAAGGCAAAGAGCATACGCAGCCAGGGAAGACAACAGTCCGAGACTAAAACAATAAATATCTAATAATAAAACTAATAAAATATGAGATATTTAAAAAATAAAATAAAACAAATCAGTCACCATAACAGTATACCTTTAGATTTATCGAAATGAGTGTTTCTAGATCAACCGGAAATGGTTTTCGATGAAAAGAAAACTATTTCCCAATAGAAATGGCGCTCCAGACACAATGGAACAGCTCCCATAGGCCACAAATGCACAAAGACTCTAGAACCAGAAACCCTTTCAAAGTTTCGGCAACACCGGTTCCAGATCTTGATCAAAACCGGAAGCAGCTCTTCATAAACGCTCTAATACTATGTTCGGGTACACAGGGTACTCCCAAAAGACCAAACACCTAGAGCAACCACTTCACACAAATAGATCACAGATCAATACACCGATGTTTGTCACATGGTTAAAACCCTCGAGAGGGAAACAGTCCACGACCCTAGCCAAATAGCTACTTGGAGCAATTTATTATGCAAAAGAAGAAAGTTACAAATGAGCTTCTCATAATCGATCAACTAGCCAAGGACCCTCCATGCTCTTTAAATAGAGATCATGGATTAATTGGGTGTTAAGCCACAGATCAATGGTATGTATGATCTAAGAGAAGTTGAATCGTCGGATCACTTTATGTCTAGAACATATCGTGACCGTCGGATTAGAATATTTACAAATGCATACTAATGCATACTAAAGAAACACACTTTACCTAACATATATATTACACAAGTTGATCTTAACTAACTCCTAAGTGTCTAAATTTCCTAATAGAGATACATATCATATGGTCATAAAAGTACACAGTAATACATGATTTATGTCTTCCCCATCATCTTAAAACTCATATAAAATTTCTCATACAAATTTGATATACAACTCTTTCAAAATGGAATCCAAATACATGAAAACTAGTCATTCAAGAGCATGGGAATGCAAGCCTTTCAAACATGGATTTCTGATAATTTGTCTTACAGATCATATGGAAATAAGAGTACAGATGCATACATCATATACCCAAGCTTTGACATCAAATATACTCAGCAAAGTACAAGCACCACTCCAACAAGGTCGTCATCAACATGAGAGTGTGGGGGAATGGAGAAAAAGGAATGAGAGAATAGGAAGATAGATGAGAATTCAAACTGTATTGACCTTCAACTTGAAACTAAAAATCCTTCATTCATATCCAATTATATGTCTAAATTGCCTCTCCATCAACCAAATTGAAGAGGAATCCAACTCCCTCGAAATTGGTTCACAAGCAGGGAGAGTGAACACTCATCGTGCAATGGACAAGCAAAAGCTCTCCAAAATGACAAAGGCCAGTTAAAAAATGATCAAAATACATACCCCTTCCTCATTAAATCCTTTTATTAAATTCATGAGGCCTCCTAAGGTCTAATTTCCCTCTATGGTCTTCGCCCAACTCATCTTAGTGGTTTAGTAACTCCTATGATGCGTGTCCTCATCTTTCATGCTCCAATTCGAATGGCTACCTATTACTCCCAAATTATCCCTCTTGGTGGAAATTTCTAGCCCTGTCATGTCATATTTTTCATAGGTTTGCAATCAGGTTTGAATTTGTCATAGTTGCCATAGAAGCTTTCATCTTTAGTTCTCATAGAGTGCATGGAATCTCCTTCCAAGTGGCACACATTGTCTTCTTAGTCTCTTCCTCTTCCATGGGAGTTAATATCTTTTAATTATTCAAATTACTTGGATCATTATATGATATTTGACACCACATCACCCTCCAATAATGTTACATTCCCCATGGATTAAAATTTGGATGAATATCATGCCAAGTCCATGGGGAATCTAGTCACCCAAAGGCTCCACAACCTTCCAAGTGTCTTCATGAACCAATGCCACCTTATTTTATTATTTATGTGACCCATTTAAATTAGAATATGGTAAACTAAACTCCTTTTACGTCCCATATCCCCTTATTACAAAATTTATGTCTCCATCTCAACCTAGGGAACTAGTAGGTTGGTGAATTTCTTTTTAAAAGTCGTCTTATTTAGATGGGGACATGATAGAAAGAGAATGCATAACATGTTGAAAAGTTATTAAAATTATTGGAGGAGCACCAACTATATTCCAAGCCTTCAAAATATGCCTTTGGGTTTCAAAAAGTAATATATTTGGGTCATAGTGTATCTCAAGAAAGTTTCAAAGTGGACCCTAACAAAATAAATATTATCATGGAATGGCCAATTCCTAAAACCTTCTAGAGTTTTAGAGGATTCTTATGATTTACAAGCTACTACCACAAGTTCATCAAGAATTATGGTCAAATAGAAACGCCTCTAACAAGGTTCTTGAAAAAAGGAAAAAATTATCTTGGACTCAAGAAGCAACCAGATATTTTGAAAAACATAAAGTGGACATGTGTACAAATCTAGTGTTATCTATGCATGAATTCACAAAAACCTTCATTATGGATTTGATAGAATTGGTGCAATTTTAATGCAAGAAGGCCCCTTTCCTTTGAATGTTCAACTTTAAGGAAAATATTAGTCAGGCCAATTTATGAATAGAAAATGTTAGACATAATGCATGTAATTAAGAAATGGAACCCTTACCTAATAGAAAGACACTTCAAGGTATGCACAGATCATGAAAATATTAAGTACTTCTTGGAATAATGTTTATCTTAAAAGGATCAACAAAATTGTTTGACTAAAATAGGGTATTTCCACAAGGTTGAATACCTTAAGTTACCATTCATAGAAATAGATAACAGATCAACACACCAATGTTTTACGTGGTTAAAACCCTCACAAAGGGAGACAACCCATAGCCTTATCAAAATAACTACTTGAGGGAATATATTAATGCAAAAGGAAAATTATTTTACATATGAGTTTCTCACAATCAATCATGAAGAAAATGACCCTCCATGCTATTTAAATAGATATCATGGACCAATCAAGTTTTAAGTCACATATCAATATTCGTTAAGATCAAGGTCAAGATGAATCATTAGATCACTCTATGTCTAGAACATATCATGACCATTGGATTATATAAGCACACATGCATACTATAGAAACACACTTTACCTAAAGACACATTGTACCAAGTTGATCTTAACTAACTCCTAAGTGTCTAAATATCCTCACACCCCCCCTTATGCATAACTTAGGATAGGATTGAAAGATTTACAAAGGAGACACAATAAGAGAAGGAAGGAGGCATGAGAGCCTATACCCCCTTAATGCCAAATTCTTTGACTCCTAACATAGATCGAATCTTAGAAAATTTTTAATTTGTAAGAGACTTTGTGAAAATGTTTGCAACATAATCATTTGTAGGGAAAAAGAGAACTTTGAGAATTCAAACCTTAATAATATTTTCGAAGAAATGCATATGTAGCTCAATGTGTTTTCTGTGCTAATGTTAAATTGGATATTTGGCGATATTGATGGCGCTCTGATTATCACACTAGAGGGTAGTCTAATGTTTTTGTTGGAATCCAAACTATGAAAGGATTTGTTGAATCCATAGGGATTCTTGAATTGCATTAACCATGACCGAATACTTTGCTTCTACTAAATAAAGAGAAAGAGCATGTTGTTTCTTACAATCCCAAGTGATAGGTCTAGAAAAAGGATTGAAAACATAACTTGCAGTAGACTTCCAATAGTCAAGGTCATGAGCCCAATTTGAATCAGTGAAACCAACCAACAAAGGAATCCACCCTAAACTGTAATGAATCCCAAAATTAACAGTACCTCAGAGAGTCTGAAGTATCCTTTTTGTTGATTTCCAATGACTGTCATGGGGCATTTGCAAATATCGAAAAACAAGACCAACAAAAAAGGAAATATTAGTACGGGTATGATTTAAGGACAAAATACTGTCAACTAAACAACGATACAAGGTATCATATGTTGGACACAATAGCACACTGAGAGGGGGGGTGAATCAGTGTGTCACAACTTTTAACTAATTTCAACTTCTTAAAACTTAAACAGAAATCATCAATTGATTATTACCAACTGCATCAACATTAACCAATCAATCATCATCACAGATCGTAATAGACACATTGCAAGATAAGTTTTGTAAACTTTATTCTATCTAATTTGATATTGGTTACATTGAAGGCCACAACCCTGGGGTCTACATCAAATTCAACTGATTGAGAAGCACCAACTTCTATTCCAAGACCCTGCTTGGATTTTCTTAGTTCCAACTAAGAAAGGGTGTGCAAGGCCCAACTTGAAATTACAACCAAATTCCTGTCACATCACATTTCATCTGTCACTTGTCATTGACTTTGTTATATTAATTTGCTTTGTCAAATCAACTTATGCTCATAAACTTGTCACTTATTTTTCCACATCAATCTATCCATAGTCAAGTCATCAATTTGTTAATTAACATGTCATTAACCTGTTCATAATCTAGGGTTTGTTATTCATGTTTTTCAAAGTGTCAAGTCAGCACAAATTTTGTTCATTCCCATATCAAAGCTTCTTGTACAAGAATTTGTTGAATGCTTCAAATCATCAAAGGTTTAACCAAAGAACTCTGCTCAAAATACATGTCATGCCCATACATTATCCCTTCCAAGTTTATTGTGGGTGCCATCAACCCGTCTGTTGTTGTGGTAACATCAGAAAATATAAAGAGAAAAGCTTCACTAATTGTATGTTGCTTGGATCCTTCTAGGTACTCAGTTTTCTCACCCAAAAATCGTAGCTCTGTGTTACTCCATCGAATTTCATTGCCTGAGTGTTTGTAAAATATAAATTTTTTTATGTTGCCACTAAATTACAAGTTTGTTGCCACTGAATTACAAGTCTGCTTCCACCGAATTATAAGTCTACTGCCACAATACATTCTTCACTCAAAAATCAAAGAAACACATAAAGAACTTCGTTTAGATTATGATTTCTTTAATGGACTGTACATAATCAAAACTTAAAAAAAACAAAGACTTAAAAAAACCTTTTTTCTTTATCTGTTGCTCTTTTCCTCTCCTATTGCTGCCTCAGTGCACCAGTAAAACCCCTAAATTCAAAGAACTTATTACCCATGAATTATTCACTATGTTTTGTGTAAATAACTCTTGTATCTATAAATAAATCATGGAGAAAAAAATAATTACTTTAATTGGCCGACCTGCCCTTTTTTCCTTTTAAATTAATTATTTTGATTGTAATTTCAAGATTTTCCCCCATTTATCAGGTTGTCCAACTTGTTGAAGGTTTTGATTTGTCTTTGTGAGAGACGATTTTTCAATGGATGGAGTGCAACGTAAATAAGGGCTTCTTCACCATTTACAAGGGCTTCTCCAAGGTTAAACATTTATCAGCTTTTACTTGCATTTATCCAAGATATTTTCAACATCATCAAACCTATGTCATCAAGGTATAAGGGGATTCAAATAATCACATCATCAAGTGGTATCAAGGACCATAAACACCATCAAGAACTTCATCCATCGAGATTTTAGAGCCTCATATCATCTAGTTATGCCATGTCATTTTGTATTTAATCAAGGTCCTCTTCATGGAATTTAATCCCATCGTCAAATGGTAACATGGACCAACATCAAGCAACTGAGTGTGTCCAAGTGACATCATGCCACTTCTCATGCACTAGGATCATCTCCAAGGGTTCCAAGACCCCATCAATCCACGTATAACCATACAAACCACAAATTACCACATAATGGGTCATTTGGCTCATTCATGCCATATCATCAATATTTATGACTCATGAATGGATTCAATGCCCAAGCTATCATGTCATCAACATAAGTTTGTATTCAACCTTTATCACTCCTTTGTCCCCTTATCACTCCTTTGTCATTAAAGGATGTCATCAATGAAAACCTATGTTGAACATCATCTACTCCGGGTGTAGTGCAAGTGGTAGAAAGTTTGAATCCATAATGGAAAGGAGAAGGGGATGTTTTACAATCATCCATGTGAAAGTGATGAAGAAGGTCAGTAGCATACTTAGACTGAGAAAGAAAAATTATTTCATCCTTTTGCAAGACTTGGAGTCCAAGAAAATAATGTAAATGTCTTAAGTCAATCATTTCAAATTTCTTCTTACTATTTAATTTCACATGAGTTAAAAGTTTAGGGTCACTAACAATAAGAATAAGGTCATAAGCATAAAGAACAAGGATTATGAGATGGTTTTATACTCTATTGGTATAAACAATGGGGTTAAAACAACATATAGAAAAAATAATGTCAATGAGTAATTTATCCATTTTGGCATACCAAGCTCAAGGAGCTTACTTAAGGCCATAGAGAAATTTCTTAAGGCCAAAAACAAGGCTAGAGTCATTTTGAACATAGCCAATAGGTTGCTCAATGTAAATTTATTCTTGCAAATTCCCATGCAAGAAAGTACATTTTAAATCCATTTGATATGTCTCCCATTTATGTGAAGCAGTAAGGGAAAGAACAAGGCGGATGGAGCTCTTTTCAACGATAGGGGAAAAGGTTTCATTGTAGTCAATTCCATAAATCTGGAAAAATAATTTGGAAAATAACCTTGCCTTTAGTCTTTCTACACTTGCATCTGATGTATAATCAGTTATATAGACCCATTTACATCTAATGAGATGTCTTCCTTTCATAAGAGGTACAAGATCTCAAGTATCGTTTGTCATTAAGGAACGGTATTCTTCATTCATTGTTGCATCCAAATATGGATGGAGAGAAGCCTCTACAAACATATATGGATGATGAGTCTCTAAAACTTGATCCAAAAGAGAAGAGGCTTGTTGGAACTATGAATGTGGTCACCATTGATATTTGGGATCACTGGTAAGATTAACACCTACTTCACATGTTGTTTTGACCCATTTAGGAAGTGTTTTTGTTGGTATAGGTTCATGTTCAATGGACCCAACTAGAGGACAATAAGCAGGAGGATGTGGTTTTTCATCCTCACTGTCATCATCTGAAGAAGAAACCGCAATAGGAACACAAGTATAGAAGTTGGGAATATAAGGTGACATAATCTTCAAAGATAGCACAAACATCAAATTAGGATTGCAGGCCAAGAGATTTTCATAAAATTTAACATCTCTTCTAATAAAAATGTGATTTGATTTTTTTTAAGAATTCTTTAACCTTTTATATCTTCAAAATATTCAACAAAAATGTACTTCCCACTCTTAGGTTGTAAGGATTTCTATTTTTCATCAAGAATGTGATACCATGCTTCACTATCAAGCACATGAAAGTTGCTTATATCTAGTTTAATTTTAATCCATGTTTCTTTCAGTGTTATATCTTTTAGATCCTTGGTGGAAGTGTGATTAACTATGTAATTGAAACAATTAATGTATTCAACCCAAAATTGTAAACTTAATCCCTTAACTTGGATCATACAATTAGCCATTTATTTTAACATGTGATTCTTTCTATCAACAACACCATTTTTGTGTGGTGTATATCGAATAGTATGTTGCATCTGAATTCGCTATGCAGTGCAGTAAATTGTAAATTTATTTTCTACATGTTCGCCTCCATTATATGTTTTAACTTTTGTAATTGATGTCTAGATTTTTTTTCTGAAGTGTCTTGTAAGAAAAAAACATGTACAAAACTTCACTATTATTTTTTAAGAAGTAAACCCAAGTGTATAGGGAAAAGACATCAAAGAAAGTTAAGAAGTACTTAAAACTAGGGAAAGATTAAAAAGGAGTGGGCCACACAAGTCAGTGTGAACAAGCTTCATGGGGGTGAGGCCTGCCAAGAGGCACATTCATCAAACCTATCTCAATGATGTTTTACAAGAGCATCCCCAAGACAAACACCTTATCTTCAAGAAATGAGAGGAATACCAATGGGTGAAATCATGAATCTAGGTGTCTATTTTTTGGGGGGGGGGGCGGTTATGAGAAAATATGTGTTGTTTTTCCAAGTTTGTCAACTTCAAGCAAAGAAAAAATAGATTTGTATTTAGAATTTCATTTTGCAGTAAAAACAAAAGTTGTAGAGAATTGTGTTAGATTTCTATCGGTTATTTTTTAGATTTATTTTATTGGCATTTGATATGTCATTTTTGCAAGTGTTTGATAGTATGTTATTAATTAATGAAATTATGATAAATAGTCATGTTTTTTGACACCGGTTTATTCATTATTCAACTATTGTTCATTAAAAAAAAAAATGTTATGACAATCTAGACAGATTGTACTAAAGGCTGTCTATAAGTTTGTATCCAACAACCGCATGCAATAATTATTAGAATTTTTTGAAGTGGACCAATATGAAAAACTACCATAAAACTGACATGTTTAGTTTGGCACAACATCTTCCCTAATTTCCTATTAAAAAAAAACAAAAACTAAAAGTACCCTTTTGAAGAAAACACATCAATGTTGGGCACCATGATTTTTCCAAATTTTTTTATTGTGTCTTTAAGAAGTTATTGATTTTTCATTTCAATGAATTCTATCAAATTTTGAAGCAATCCACACACCTTCTAAGAAATATAATAAATAAAATTAGTGGATCACATCAATTTCAACAAAATTTGCATCTATAGAAAGTAGATTGAATTATGCAACTAATGGTATTATTTGTGAAGAGAAATTGTAAGAATTTGATATGATCCGATCTCTCCGAAATGGGAAGAAGTGTCAGATATGTGATGGAATTCAATTTTTTAAATATTATAGGTTTCCGGCCGAAAGTTATCAAATGTTCGGGTGAATGTTAGATTTAACGGACGGAAAACAGATTGGACGAACTAATAGTTTGGCCGAAAATGTCTATTGAATTTTTCTGCTGGCCAGAAAAAAAAACTTGAAACATTTTTTCCAAACACTGTTTCGTTACATGAACTTGAAACGTTTTTACGTTTTCTGAAACACCGTTTCAATTCTTTATTTATATGAGTGAAGGCTCAACATATTTGATCAACGTTTTACACAGTTATAGAAGAAGGAAGGCTCTCTTTTCTGGTAAGTATTCTTAAAACTTATCTTTTAAGGTGAAGGCTATTTTTATTAGATACCAAACATTATTTTTAAAATTTGTTGTCTTTTTTTCTTTACGGAAGATGTTTCTGGAAAATATTTATTGTACAATTTTTTTTAAAAATTCTGCACCAATTTAGTCTATGGTACATTTTTAAAAATATTTTCAACAATATTTTATGGACATATTTACTTTTTATAACCTTGCCTTAAACCGGTTAATTATAAATTTTTAGTAGTCATCTTTTGGCCTTTTAACTCGTAATTTGTATTTAGTGAACGCGGCTTTATACTCGTTAATTATACTTTTATAACATTTAAATAAACTGTAATTTTTTTGTAATTCACGTGGCCTAGAAGTGTCAAATTTGGTTGATAAACTTCCTTGTAGCCATTATCACTACTTTTTGTAGTCATATTGTTTGAGGTGGATGACTCTTACTTTTTTTGTATTTTATAAGGTGAAATTTTTTCTTTGATGATTAAGATTCTCTTGAGGGAAATTTATTCCAAAATTGAAGGTATACATTGAATAATCATGGGCAACAAAAAAACACGAGAGGAAATGTGATCGCACTCGAGATGATGCCTTACATAATGAAAAGCAAAAACTCAGATACCATGAAAAAAGAAACAAAAGAATACAAATATTGAAGACATCGCTAATGATGATGTAACTAGAGACTTGGATCAAAATGGGAATGATATCAATGTTCAAAATCAAACTCAAGAATAAATTGAACCAGGTATGTACGAATATTGTAAATTTGTTTAAAATGAAGTAACGGGTTTTTGTAAATGATGTATTTTTTAATATAATTTCCAAATGCAGATACAAATGTTGAAGATGTTGAAGACATTGAAGAATCACAAAACGATGCATATATTCAATCCAATAGAGGTAATATTATATATATATTTGTTATTAAAATATTTTAAGCCATGTAATTATAATCATAATTACGAGTCATATTTTTATGATTCAAGTTAAGTATATTTGAAATATTCTAAATTAAAATTGAAATTGAAATATATATAGGTGGATTCATCATTGACGACGACATGTTACAAAATGTTGATAAAGAAAATTTGGAAACATGAAACCTGACCATATTGTACGATATCGTGCTGAAAAGATGCATGAACAATTTTTGGAAAAAGAATCAGTGGCAACACAAGCTCAAATTTTGAGGTGTTTGTTAGTCTCCAAGAAGTTGAAGGAAGCTTGGTCATTATTGGGTATTCAAAAGAAGACAAAAGATTCAAAGGTGAAGCAAAATGTTTTCAAAAATATATCCAATGCAATAAAAATGATTGGAAAATCCAGAAAGAAAGATACTAGTGCTGCACGTAGAATAATACAAACAATGATTATTTCATCTAGTACTAGACAAAAACGTTTGACAACGCAGATCGCAAAGGTTATCGGAACTTCGCGGAAAACATTGTACACATATAACAAATTTCGATTAAAAATAGATGCAAATGATGAGCTTGCTTGTTGGGAAATTATTTGTAGACAACCCTATAAAGATAGGGTCGATGAAAGTGTTAAGGCTATGATGCATGAATATTGGGTAGCAAATTCTCGTGTTTCACCAAATGCAAGAGATGTGATACGGTGTAGAATATCTTGAAATCATTACGAAAGCCATCCAAAACATATATTGGAGATGACTCAAATACAATTTTTCAATAAATTCAAAGATGAACACAGTGAATTGAATCTGTCAATCAATACATTTTTACAACAGAAGCCATGGTATGTTAGACCTATCACTATTCGTGACACATGTTTTTGTTGCTATCATGTTGAGTTTGAATTATATTATGACACATTCCTTCGGTTTGGTAAAACATTTTGGTCGAATTCACCTCCTTCCACAATTCGTTCTTTTATATTTGAAATTCTACGTGAAAGAGATAGTCACGAGAATTTTTACAACAAAAGATGTGTCGGTGGAAAGAAATGTGATAATTGTGGAACTATATCTTTATTCCACCATAAATATCCTATTGATATTAACGATCCGTCATTGTCAGATATCATAGTTGATTGGAAGAGATATGAATATGTCACGTATTCCCACAATTCTATAAGTTCTTCAAACGCTCTTTCAAAAATAATAGATTTACAAGAAGATAAAATCAATGTTACAGAGTTTTTGAAAAAGTTTGAAAAATAAATTTATAAATACATAAACATTCACATAGAGCATGATGGAAAGACTTACAATTCAAAAAATCACGTGATGTCTTTCCACAGGGGACTATTTTTTCTATGGTTGATTTCGCAGAGAATTACACATTTGAAGCACAAAAAGAAATACAGAGTGAATATTATCATTATGACCAAGTTTCTATATTTGTCCATGTTTTATATAGACATGCTCAACAAAATTTTGATGATATAGAAAGCATGAATGACAATCGACATGTGATCAAGGAATACCATTTCTATATTAGCGATGACCGCACGCATGATACACATTATGTACAACATTGTTTTGATATTATTTATGGTTCATTGAAAACATGTGGAGTTGTAATGAATGAACATTGGATATGGTCAGATGGATGTGCAGGGAAATTTAAATCTTCACAATCATTCTTCTAGCTATGTCGCCTTCATAAAAAAACAAATATGAAACATCATTGGAATTTTTTTGAAACTGGTCATGGAAAAGGGGAGCACAATGGTGCCAGGGCGTGTGTAAAACGAGCACTTTGAAGGTATCAAATGAACCATTATGTCGATCGATTTGTGTGTTCTAATCAAGTTGTTCAATGGTGTCATTTAAATCTCAGCCATGATTACAAACAACAATCAAAAGATGCGCACAGGTATGAACTTTGTTTTCAAAACAAAATCATTCAACTTAGAATGACTTTAATATGTACATCTACTAACATTTTATTCACATGTACATGTAAAATTGTTTATGTTGGACAGGTTTTTTAGGCATATTGGAATCCAAGATATAGACAGATCAATCCCATATGATGCTAGCACTATTCACAAAACTCGAGATTTACACTCAATCAAAACAAAAACCTTCCAAAATGTGTTTTCATTTGATAGTAGGAAGCTAACATGCTTTTGTCCTATTTGCATGGAGGACACATAATTAATAGAGATTTGTGAAAACATCAATGACAATTATGTTAAACCTTGGAAACACAACGAAATTAATTTAAAAGTAAAAAATGCCACTCACAAGCTTTGAAGAGTTGGAATCAGAGGACATTGCAATATCAACTGATGGTGATAGAATTTTCGATTTGCTTAGAGCAGGTAATTTTATGTATATATACTAAATACTAATTTTTTTTTAATTTTTTTTTTGACAAATTCAATGTTATTAATTATGTGTAGGAGATGTATTTGTTGTGGTTGCACCCATAGAGAACAATGAAAATGTGAGATATTATTTGATGCGATGCACAGAGAGAAAGATGAAATTATTGGAGGACTATGATGACAGAGGTTTTATATATGAAAGAGGGTCAATTCTATTAAAATGTTATTTTTTTCAAGAAACATATCAAACTGAAAGGGACGTTCACTTTAAAGACTATCAACCTGATGTCATATGCTTCCAATATAGTCATTTGGTATGCGCAACTCGCATAAAGTTGATAGAAGTTAAATCAAATAAAAAACTGAAAGCTAGAAGATGGAAGATGTCAAAAGTTGATCATGAAAGAATAATTGAAGACATGATTCCTTTAAGATCTTGTTTACAATTTGAATCATGTTGAACATGATACATACTTTTTACATGAAGGACATCTTCATTGGTTTTATAATTGTGACACTCAAATAGACTGATTATTGATAAGTTCTGAGCTATATTGTTTTGATGAATTTTTAATCACATTCGTTATGAAATTGTCAAATTATGAGATATGTGCCTCTTTTAAACTTAAATATGATAGACTATTAGATTAGATTGTTGAACTTGTGTACATGTCAAATTGATTAAAGTTCTTACATTGTTAAGCTTATGTCCATCAAATTGAGGAAACTTATAAATTAGTGTTCTTGCATTGTTGAGCTTATAGATCATTGTTATTAGCTTGTTTAGCGTATGTATATATCAAAGTGATGTCATTTATATGATATATTGTTCTTGGATTGTTCAACATATGTACATCAAAATGATCTATATTAATTTTATAACGAAATTGATATGTACAATTGTATAAATTCATAACATACAAACATTCAATATTAACATTACTAAATATTAAAAATCATTACTAATGATTAAAAATCTTGATTGAATTTGCACAAAAGAGGTTTGTGAAATAAATTCATTTAAAACCAAAATCATTTAAGATACTAATTAAATCATTTATGTAATTAAATTAAAGATTCTAATTTAATCATCATGTAAGATACTAATTACATAAATGAATTAAGATAGTAATTACATTGATCCTCAACCAAAACGAAAAAAAATAATTTAGAGTGAAGATCGCAATTACATGTATGCTGAGAGAGATTATAATTGAAAGGGTTGTGAATGAATTATCATGTTATCTCAAGAGAATTCCTCATAATGCATAAGTATCATGCAAAGTTCCATAAGAAATGGATTGGATATCCTTTAGATATTTTTTATGGATCTAGATCTATCATAATGTTCACAACAAAGGCATGTGGTTCAATACAATGAAAGATCAGGGTAGTATATTAATTTCTCATACACCTTCACTTGGATTTATTCTTTTTTCTACTAGCCACATTTTATTGATCTTATAAACAAAACCATTACTTCATAAATCTAGTGAGCATCACCTAATATTTCCATAGATTAGGTAGAAGTACCTTCCCTTTTCTATAGGAAAAGGTTTACTTATCTTTCTCCAATGTTGCCATGCAAAAGTTCCTTCCATTTACTGAAGAAACAAAGGAAAGGAATGGACAGCATTGCAGAGGTTAGCTTTAGAATTCAATCCAAATATGCCAATGTAATTAAACATTTTTCTCAACAAAATATCTTTGGCCCATCAAGAAAACATAAATTTAGAGCATTTTTAAACACAAATGGTTGAATTTTTACTTTATTTAAATCATCTTCCATACATCCATTGTATCTAAACGGTCACAATTAAATATTAGATATTCCAATTTTAAATCCATCACATCCAAAATACCATAATAGATTAGACCATTGTCTTGTCTATGATAGTTAACCATTTGATCAACACTAAATATAGCCTCTTAGTATTCTTGGCCAACATTTACTTTAAGATTACAAACTTTGGGCACTTTCCTGAACAGTGAGCATGAATATCCGCGAGTCTAATATATCATGTTGTATCAAAGGTCCAAAACTAGGTTGTAATGACAATTTCCCACCCAATGATGTCACTAAGCTCCTTTAAGTCTTTGAAAATATCACGCAAAACAAAAATGTACACTTAGAACTTACATTTATGGGACATTAAAATTGTTTGTTCATTAAAACTTGAAGTTGATCTAAACTTCACAAAAGTAGATTTTTCAGCAAGATAAAAAAAGTAGCTTGAACTTGGAATGCAAAAGGTTGAATTTTAGAAGAGATGGGACAAATAAAAGTTTCTATTTCCATGATTGGTTTCAAAAACGACTTCTAATGTAGGTAATACTACACCTTTTATAAAACAATATTGAATTAATTTTGAACAAATTAGATGGTCCAAAAGAAATGAAGAAACCATAGATCTTAGGGTTTTGACTCTAGGGATAAAGTTGATCTAGGGATATTATATGTTTAAAGTTGATCTAGGGATATCATTAGGCATCTAAATGATGGTGTGGCTGCTATAGGATTCATGGGTTGAAAGCTAAACAGGTTGCCCCATGGTAATTTACACATTAGGCATATGTGGATAAACCCTTATTCTTGTTCACTAAATGTGTGTGCTTTGAGAAATTTAGGGTTCAATGAGCAAGTAATAACCCTCCAAATACCATATTTATTACCAGTCATTAACGTTGTTCATGCCATGTTAAACATATCCCTAAACCATCCAACTACTTTAGGTCTTCAAGTTGCCAAAGAATTCAGTTAGCCACTACGTAAGTGATGATTTGTTTCGGCTAAAATAATTCATATTTATTGGTACGATATACACCATAAAATAGTCCACCAACTAGGATAAATCATGATATTAATTATCTCAAGAATAATAAGAAACTTCATTGCTTGGATTTTGCTAATGATTACTTCAAATCAAGCTCAAAATTGGAGTATGAATGCAGGTTCAAGGATATTTAACATTTCCCTATTGCCACTAATCAACAACTATACAACTTACCAAGATATGGTAAATTTCCTTTATATTCATTTATTCTGGACTATGCATTTATGAGAATATTGCATCCATTATACCTGAATTTTTTTTAATTTAAGATGCATTCACTATATTCATAAAGATGCAATAGAATCTTCACTAGTATTTTCTAACTTAATATCAACTTACCAAGATATGGTAAATTTCATTTATATTCATTTATTCCGGACTAGGCAGATAATATTGCATCCATTATACCTAAAATTTTAATTTAAGATGCATTCACTATATTCCTAAAGATACAAGAGAATCTTCACTAGTATTTTCTAACTTAATATCATGTATTTTGAGACTGCAATGACCACAAATCTATACCTAAAGGCTGCCCAAAATATCTGTCCCAAATATTCTACAGGGTTTGATAGATTCAAAAAATAACATGCTAAATGCTACAAGTATATCATTGGTTATTCTACCAAAGTTTGTCTAGAATTAAACCATTGCAGTGTTCCTCCTTGGCCCATTTATGTTGTTAGATAAAGTTACATGAAAGAATAAGCTATAACAACCTCCTTAACCTCCATAAGGTACACTAGTTCCACATTACAACTACCAATTGTTAACCATAACCACTAACATCTAGGCTAGCACCAGAATATCAAGAAAAACTCCAATATCAAATGCATCCCCTAATGTTGAAATTGTGAAAAAATTCACAAGTGAACACCCTTGCATGATGAGGGATAACACTTTGCATAGAAACATCAAAGTGCTAGGTGTAATCATACAACCAATGCAACCAATGCAGTCATGCTAGAGCACTTTATCAATTACATATATTTTCCCCTTGTGTTCAATGATCAAACAAACAAAGCCACTTAAAGATACCAAACCCATGCTAATTAAACAAACCAAAGATACCAAACCCATGTTAATTAAACAAATAAAAAATCTAGTATATATCTCATCAAACACATCTTAAGATACTAATTAAATTAAATCATTTAAAACCAAAAACTTCCAAAAACAATATATATATATGAACGGTCCAAAATTATAAAACCATATATATATGAACGGTCCAAAATTATATATATGTTTAAAATATATAAGTTAAACTGATAAGTTTAAGTTTAAGGTTTTGACATAGAATATATCAAATCAACAAGTTCACATGTATAAAAACATATATAACTATGTGATATCCATTATATGGATATCACTCTCCACATTCTCCTGGCGATTGACCTATTTAACACATGCAACATATAATTAAGCTTCAATATATAAATTTTATACTGTAAATAAACTTAAATAAAAATACAATTTGAAGTTAAAATAATAAAAATGAATAAATATACTTGAGCGAGGCCAACACCCAAAGAGGTCACCACATCCACAGCCATGGAAGGTTGTACAATACGTTTACCCACCTACAATTAAAATACCATTACTTAAACATTTAAAACATGTAAATTTAAATGTAACTTAATTCAAATTTAAATAAAATGTCAATTGTTTTTAATCATTAAAAAAACATTTAATCATTACTAAACATTTGAAAGGTGCTTGATTTACCTCCAAATCTTGGGAGACACTAGGAATGTCTCCCAAAATTGATGATGAGAGGGGCCCAATACCCATGGTCCTAGGTGACGGGATCAAAACCTATGAACACAAACAAAATTTCAATCTTGAAAAAATGTTTCATGTCAATAATAAGAACATATAAGTTTATAGATATTTATGCAAATGTACCTCTTTCAATGGCCCTAGGTTAACACTAGAGTCGACCATAAAATCACGTTCATCCAACATTTGGGTGAACTGCAATTCAAATGAGTTCTTTATATATTTAGATAAACTAACAAAACAGGATTTAACAATTATGAGGAAAACATAAAAGTTCTCACATACCGCCCCCTCCCTCCTTCCTCGTGATGGAGTAAATCAAACAATCCATCTCGACAATGTTTTACATATGCCTTGGAATATTCAAGGCTCATTGAATCTACCTCACTGTCTGTTTTATAAGAAAAATGTGCACGAGAACGAGTATGTGCTCTATGTCGATCCATTCCCACATCAACAACCATTAGAGCAGATGGTAAGTTGTCTCCTATGACGGTTCTGACCTCTAGACCAATCTGAGAGGGTGCCTCCATATCTGATTGTAATGTAACAACTATCTATGGCTGAGGCACCAAACGAGGTGTAGGCTTAGGAAACAATGGATCGCGATAGGCTCCTTCTTGTTCATATGTCCTACCTTTTCTAACCCCATAAAATTTGGACACATCTGTGTAATCTGGCTTCATGTTTAAAAAAACTCCGCATAAAAAAATCTCGCAAAATAATGTGGCACTTCATCATTCCATGGCAATCTACCATAGGCAGCCAAGAATCTATCATATAAATGGTGTGCACTCTCGGGGTGCTTGAAATATTGCACCTTTAACATCTTCCACTTCGGTCCTTCTTTAAAATTAAACATTGAAATGGCATCTGCTTTTGATACCCTCTTCTTTATATCAACCCACTTATCAGGACCCATCACCTGAGCCCTCCACATTCGCGTCAAGTGAATAAAACAATCTGTTGTTGGCCCAACAGTTCTATAGGCACCAATAAACTTGCCTAAAGATTCCAAAAGTATTTGCAAGATTTGCCGACTCTTTGTTGGGAGTTCCAAGCTAGCAAGATCATCCCTCAATTTTTTTATGGTGGGCTGTACATTGTTCAAGGGTGATAGAAACCTCTTCATTTTCCCAAGGAAGAGCATTGGGTATATCTGAAGGATAAATGGTCATGGGCTGAAAACCATGTGCTTGTTCAGTACTAGCCCTTCGTCGACCTTGACCCTTTCTCTGAGCATTTGCATGACCTTGCTCTTGGTCCCTTGCAACATCCTTATCATCTCCACCCTCATTTTCTCCAAATGCATAGCCCTCATTTTCTCTGAATGCATCGTCTCCCCCAACCTCTCTGAATGCATCATCATAACGCTCAACAGAACCACGATCCTCTACATTTACACATGTAATCATGTATAATTTAGTACATAAAGATGCAAGAATATATATACACATGCAAATTAGTAATTTATTTAAATAGATTATATATATATATATATATATATATATATATATATATATATATGTAACATATTACCAATAAAATGTTGGTGGTCCATTGGTCATTCTCTAAAATAACGACCAGAAGAGGGCAAACAGTCACGAGATGATGAATCAAACAATCGATCAGACACAGAAGCTTGGCCACTCTCACGAGACAATCTATTACGCCGTGTCTCTACAAAGAAAAATGCTAATGAAACTAAGTAAAATCAATGAAAAAGACTTGAAACAAATATAAATATTCACGCATACTCATAAATTTTGCTTTTGCATAAATTTCAAACACATACCTAATGTGTCTCGATATAATACGCTAGAATCTCTAGATGATTCATACCATCTTCAAGAGCGAACATTTGAAGGTATTTCAGTAGATGTAGGTGTGGTATTAGGCGTCCTTGTCTTAGATGTCTCTGTACATCTTCGACTCGAAGAATGAGTGACCACCTTGTCTCGAACCATATCTACTATATATCTCCTATAAACATCAAATAAGCACCAATGAACTAATGTAGATTATCCCATAGAAAGTTTTTGAGGACAAGAAACAAGCAATTGAATATACTTATTGTCTATAAAACATAATACGATCAATCCACATCAAGTTATTAATCTTGTGGAAATGCTAGCGAGGAAAAAAGAAAGAATTTAGATCCTTTTTGTTGATGTACTTTGATTCATATGGAGTGTGTTATGCACTAGAGCTACTTCAGTGTCCGTATAAGGCTAAGGCTAGAGCAAGGGGTCAAAATTTTTGATTGTATAGACCAAAGGGGGATTTATTATATGGATATAATGTTTGAGATATTTTTACCCCTTGGACTGAACATGGACAACACCTTTGGTTTTAATCTCAAAAGTACTTGGCTTAGTGGCTTTGTTGATTGCCCCTTTGGTGTGATGAAGTCTCCACCATCTAGGGTTTTATGCCCATGGGTTGGTGCTCCAGGGCACACCTTTGTTGGAACAACCTACTATGTAACATGAACAACCAACATAAATTGATAGAACATACAATTGAACAATATAAAGAGATAAGTTCTTAGAATATTGAACCAAGCATATGCACAATATCATGATATCATTATTCATAGTTGTCATGGTAGGAAAATATCCTTGAAAAACCAAATAATCTACCTCGAAGAAACATCATGGAAAAGTGTCTCATTTGTAAACTAAAGCACACTAAATGTAAAGGAACATATAGTGGAAATTTTTGACAACCTATGGGGGTAACAGATTCAAGCTCTTCCTATGTATAGGTTCTAATGAAATTCTTAAGGTTTGACTTGGCATCTACAAAGGTTTAAATAGACACAAAGATAAATAAGAGATGAAATCAACACTGGTATACTTTTGCGTACAGATGACAGTCTATAGACTCTAGTTTACAGTTTTGTGCTCTCAGGGCAGATTACAGGTTTTGCTCGAAAGGGCAGTTTTACTTCAAACAGAACATAGAATGCTCTAGTTTTTTGTATGGCTGTAATGAAACAGCAAACTAAAGGTACTTGTGAAATTGGCACCATGTGAAAAAGCCTTTCTAGAATTTTAATTAGGGAGCAACAAGAGGGGTTAATTAGGGATTATAGTTCAATAACTGCATGTCATAACTTCTCATAGTTCAATAAAATAATTAACACTAACATACCATATATTTTTAAATTTTTTTTTGTTGAAATATTTAACTGGATATTTTCCAAAACCGGCTCGACCTAGGATCTTTTAAATTAAAGAGTGCATATAAAGAGGTTTAAGTCTTGCGGATTAGTAAGGGATTTAACAGATAGAGGAATATTATGCTCTTATTGTTGTTGAGTTGTAGCTCAGTGTAGTTCTGTGTGTTTGCACCAGAACTGCCCGAAACCCAATTTGTAGTTCTATGTGTTTGCCTAAGATAAATTTGCAAAAAGTATTAACTGTTGGTAAATGTTTAAAACAAAATCATATTGAAAGTTGTTGTAGATGTTGATCTACTAATTTTAGCTAAGATAGATGTCTTAAATATTTTCTATTCCAATTTTTAGACTTATTATAAGTTATATTCATATTTTATCTAATTAATTTTTTTTAATTCTTTACTAAATTTAATAGCAATGAAAACAAAATTAATTTCTACTTTTTAACAGAAAATTTAATGCAAATGAAAAAAAAAATCGATTCCCATTTGGCTCTATTCGGATCCATCCAAGTGACTTTTGATTTTACATCACAAACAATTTACTCTACATTTTAGGGCCACCTAAAAGCACGTAACAATTAGAATTTAGTGAATGCTTCTAGAGGCTAGTGAAGTTTGAAGTTTAAATTATATATATATATATATATATATATATATATATATGAATGTTAAACACTATGTTTAGCACTATCAAGTTGTAATGTTGCCTACGTGAAATGTGTGGCATGAAATCGACTCAGTGCTAGAACAAAAAGGACATTCACTAACTACCATTGATGATCCAAACTATCGTGGGCAAGGCATGCCCAAGGGAATTTTGAGGGATAAGGATACAATAAGTAATGTGAGAGAGTGTGTTGAACACTTCCAAGTTCTAAGGTCTCCTACACAAAAGGTGTAGCATGAACTAGACGTAACACAAGAGAAAAAAAGGGCGTTTAATAACTACCACTAACGATCACAAATATCTAATGCATAGCTGAGTATCAAGGTAAAAGGTTTAATTATGATCCTTATTTACAAGATAGATAGAATTTCCTTGCAATGTACAAAGTAATAGTTGTAAAACTATGATGTATGACCACATGCTCAGATAAAAATCAAATACACACAAAATAAATATAGGATAGGAATTATATGGAAATTTGATCTTTAGCATAGAATGCTATTTATCTACACTTTTTAAAGGCCCTGTATGTATAGTAGACAAAATAGGCTTAAAACAACGGAAAGAAGCTAGTAGTAGGGAGGTACCACTCTATGTGCTCTAGTGTTATTATGACTCTTAAATTGTCGTATAATACGCACGCGATGTTTCCAATATTGTATGAAGTATTTGCACATTGTGCATGTGATTTTTACCACTTAAAATTGGTGTAGAAACAAAATTTGAATAACGAGCTTAAAAGGAAACTGCGAAGCACCATAGACAGACACCCACATACGGACGCCAACAAGCTGTGAAGCACACCCACCACCACGAAGCCGCGAAGCACCACCACCGTGAAGCACCACCACTGCGAAACACCACATAGGCGAGCTCCTAACACAAAAGCGAGCCCCTAACACACAGTTGAGCCAGAGGCGAGGCAGAGGATAGGAAAAGGCAAGTCAAGGTGAGGCAAAGGCAGAGACAGAGACAAGGCCTAACAGGCGAGGTGAGGTGAGGCAGAGGCAGAGCCGAGGCTTAACAGGCGAGGTGAGGCGAGGCAGAGGCAGAGCCGAGGCGTAGGCGCAGGCAGATAGGAAAAAAGCGAAAACGACAAAACTGGAAACAGTTGTGTCGTTAAAAATATATATACATTTTTTCGGCCGAACAATTGTTCAGCCGAAAAAATGTTCGGATAAAAAAAAATCTACCGGACATTATTTTTTCGGCGATCCTTACAAACCCCACATCACGAGGTTCACCATTAGTTTTAACATTCGGCCGAAAGTTTTTTTAAATTGTTCGGCTGAAAAGTTTAAATAGTTCGGATGAAAAAAAAATAGTCCAGCCAAAAGTGTTTTAAATACGGATTTTGAAAGTTGACTCTCACGGAATAGACATCCAGGTTCATGATTTCACCCCAATCACCATTTTTTATTACATAGTTGTTGCATTGGAAATAGTTTAAATGACCAAATCACTTATGCCAAAGTTTGTTCAAGTCATCGTTGTAAGTAATAAAAACTAATGGAAAAGGTGATGGACCAAAGTTGTTGAGTCTTTACAACTTAGTAATATCATCAACAATTCTACTTGCTAGGAAAATCTTAGGATATTTGAAATCCTTGATTACAACTTGGTGAGGTGTAAACTCTGCAGTCTTACCTTCATTTGAATGAGTGATCTGATAGACTACCAACAAATTGTAGTAAATACTTGGAATACATAATACATCGAGTTTGCACTGACCATCATCTAGATGAATTGTTCTAGATCCCACAACATTAACTGATCTTTCATCACTGAAAAATATATGTTTGGTGTTACATTCATTTAGAGAAGAAAAAATGGCTTTATCCTTAGCCATACGATAAGATGCACCAAAATCAATGAGTTGCTCATTAGAAGAGGAATATGATGCATTGAAGGAAAACTAGAAGCATAAAATGTTTGTCCATGAGAAGTAGAGTTAGAGAAGAATCATGGTTGATGTTGTGCTTCTTCATTGCTACTTCTAAGGCTTTCATCTTCATGAAACACTTAGATTCCACATTACCATGTTTCCCACAAAATTTGCAATGGTGCTAAGTCTTCTTACCTTTCAATTTGGTTCCCTTGTCACCGTTGTAAGGATGAGTTGGTTGAGAAGGTTTGAGACCCTTGTTTTTCTTATTGTTGCAAGGATGTTGCTTCTTGAGATGCTTGGTTTTATCCTTTTTATTGTTCCACTAAGGATTTGTTAGATGTACCTACAATGCTGATTACTCAATGACTAAAAGATTATCTTGGTCTCTAATCAAAGCATCACAAAAATCTTCAAGATAGGGTTCTTTATAATTAGTCCCCGAACCTTCTTTAATAGAGTAAAAGGTAGATACAAAAACAAAATATGTAGGACCAAGATTAGATAGAATAACATAAATATATTATTTTATGTCTTAGATATCTTGCATTCTTCAACTAAGAGTCTAGGAGTTTTGAATTTAGGTAAATGGTCTTGAATGCAATAAAAACCATTTGGAAGGCAACCAACTCGATTTCACACTAGTGACCTCAAATCTCATTGTGTTTACCAAATATGGGTTTCAAATTTTCCCAAGCCCCATTTGGTGTGTCAATTCCTTGAAGGTGGAATAGTAAGTCATTAGAGATGGGCATCTCGAATAATATAGGACCTTTATTAATTTTATTATTCCATTTAATTTTCTTAGCAACAACAAAAGGGGCAGTTTAATCTCTCAAGGTAATCTGGTAAATTCCCCTCCTCCGTAGGACATCCTCCATATGTGCTCTCCATAAGAACTAGTTGGTATTGATAAGAAGAATATCACTTGGGATTGACATAATATAATATACATGAAATATGGATTCAAAAGTAGAGACTGATGGTCTAGATGCAAAGATCTCAAAAAAATATGCGGTTTCAAAAAATGGTACTGAAAACAGACTCTAAATGTCCAAGTTATGCATTTTTAAGAAAGGCATAAAATGGTACCAAGGAGCCATGTGGTAGGTGGAGGTTGAACCACGTGGTGATGGGTGCAAAAAATGCAGTAAATAATTCCTCCCTTGCTAACTTTGTCTATATGCTCACTTTTAAAAATAAGTTACTTTAAAATAATGACCCACTTTTATCAAACAAACGGGAAACACTTTTATAATGTAGTAACTTTATAAGTTAAAGTTGCATGAACTTTTGCAAAAAGTAACAAAAACAAGAGCCACGAGGTGGCAATGTCCCCGACTAAAGCAAATAAGCTAAATAAAAAAAACTTCCAAAAAAATAAATAAGCTAAACAACTAAGGGAATAAAACTTAGAAAAAAAAACAAATAAGAGAAACAACTAACCTATACTTATTTTATTCAATTAATTTTGACACTAACTTATACATTTTAGAAACCCAATAATTGTAAAAAATGGATAAATTGATTAAGAGCCATAAACACATGTATTTGCATTCATTTATCTATTTTAAAAACTTATCAATTGTAAAGATGGATAAATTGGATGAAGAGCGAGTTAATTTTTTCAATACACTTATTATTAATAAAAATAGAATGATATTTATTGACCAACTTGAAAGAGGTGAATTTAAAAGTTAAGAAAAAAGTATTTATTTTGTTGGGACATATTATAAGAGAAGTCCGCTAGTTATACTAGATGATAAATCTAAATTATTTAATAAGAATGGTTTTGATTGTTCAAGTCAACAATAAATTGCCCACATTACGAACCCCACCATCAATAACGAAGTTTTTGAAAATTTAGTTAGACATTTAAATAAAGTGGACATTTGCTATGAATGTTGTATTATTAAAATAAAGTGGACATTTTCCAAATGAAATGAAATACTAACTTTCAAATGATGGTATCATTGATTTTCCAAATGGAATGAAATAGATATCATGCCAATCCAAACTTTCAAATGAGCATGATATTAATAGTATCGCGTGGCTACAGAATTCAAAAAGAACGCAATGGTATCATTAACTGATCTTGAACTTTGGAATAAGCCTGACATCGTATCACTGGAATTTTAACTTTTGGAGGCATGCGATTCAATTGTTAATTTCTGAAAGGATGCACAATATCACATTGGTTTCAACTTTTTAACAAGCATGATGTTGTACTTGTAACGGAAAGTTATAAACATCATGTGGATTCAAACTTTGGACTAAGCATGATCTTCTACCATCATATCTATTGAAACTCCAACAAACAAATAATTTGTTTTCTCTGCAGCGTGAATAATGAGCGAATAAATATGATGAGATGAATCGACCATAAACATTAATCACACGCACCTCAAGTCTAGTTACAGTGCGGTTTTCATAAATGTATAACTGGAAAAGATCTGAAAATGGACTGCAGTCCAAGATACTATACACTTACTGCAGTCCATTACAACAAAATAGCCCAGGATTGGTTTTATGTGAAAATGGCATAAACCAACAATGCCAAAGAGAAGAAATGAATTCTAATGCTTATGATGTTGAGCTTATGCTTCTTACTCTAATGCTCTCAAGATCTTATTCATCCCACCCTACTCTAAATGATGCTAAGTGAAATCATACAACCAATGCAAACACTTGAGCAGCTCATCAATACCATGAAGCTTTCCCTTGTGCATGTTCACAAACGAAAACAAGGACACATCAGGAAACATAAGCTAGAATCTTCATTGCTTCAAGGCTGAAATATGAAGTAAGATCATGCTCGTGAGAGAAAAGAAAATAGTCATGCCAAGGTTGGCATAGGCTATCGCAAGCCTCTTCTATCCAATAGTGAATGGGCTAGCATAAACATCATCATGGTTGAAGACATCATAAGTCAATTTCTCATCAACCCCTAAAATCTCATCATCACTCCCATCAAGCAACAAGGGCTTGGGGGGCTCGACAAGACTGTTCAAAATGTCATGACTATCCTCCAAATAAAATGTACATGAGATATGAAACAAAATTTCGGACTTAGAAAAAAACATCAACACCAAATCAAAATTCCGAAAAAAACATCAACACCAAATCAAAATAAAATGCTTGCTGCCATATACAATTTTCAGCATTAGAAATATAATTTCCATCAAATCGTATGCAAAAGATGAAAAAAATTTGAGGAAATATAGAGTTGGAAATTTTTACAATTATCCTAGAGCTGTCCCATGCAATTTCCAGTGATAAAAATAAAATTTCCAGCAAAAAATGCACCAGAATTTGAAGATAGTATTTGCTGGAAGATATCATTAGAAACATACTCCACAATCTAAAAAAATTCTGAATTTTTTTATGGAGAACGTGGCTGAAAATTAGGCACATGGATTTATGAACATGATGTTGTTAAATGTAGTTGTACTCTGCAATTTCCAGTAAATATTTTGCACACAAATTTATCAAGAAATGGATGAGTTTGTGGCTAGAAATATTCTTAGTTCCTACCATCACAAATCTGTTATGTATGCTGAGAAAAACTACATCATAAAAGGTACAAGAATTAGAACAAACAAGAATCTCAGTATATGAATCAATCTAAGCCAACAAATTACCTTAGCAAATGTCTAAGCTAAGAAATTACTTAGCAAAATGTCTAGGATAAAAAATTACATTAACAAATGTGTTTTACAGAAAAGTGACCCATTTAACTTTATTTCTGGACTAAAAATGTAATGCCAAACATTGCCACATGAACTATAGTTTTTTTTGTATAATTTTAAACAAAGGAATTACTTTGAAATACAACGCCAATGTCATGAACAAATCCATTGTATAATGAGAAAAATAATTGTATAATGAAAAAAATAAGAACAATAATCCTTATCGTTAAACAACAAGCATACCAAGAGATGATCCTGTATCCAACAACAGAAATTCCTAGTCTTGTGATTCCCATGTCTACTTGTCTTCACCAAAAGACAATATGCTTTACCGGATAATTCCAACTCTAGTTTCTAGAAGAATTGACAAAATAAACGATTTAAGGAAGCCTTTGTTTCAAACACCTGACCGATATCGCGAAGCGCAATATAATCAACAAACCCAATCTGTAATTCTATGGTTTCTACAGTTTAACTAGTATAATCAGCAAACCCAATCAAATTATACAATTTTCTATGAACATCCCTAGCTACATGCTTATAACAGAATATACCGGATGCTTTTAAGCAGGCCAAAGACCAGATTCTTGGATCTTCCTTTACTGGGATGAATTCGTGGCTTAACCCCATACATGTTGGATGTTCATTTTCCATATAGATTCCAGGGCAGTCACCCCTCCATAGCTCATAGGATGGTCTGTCAAGAGTTGTGTAGGATGGTTCATTAAGATTCACAACTGTCCAAGCCTCAAGGACCTCCATATCGGAGTCTACAGACTACTGAATTATTTCAACTATCGACCAACCATGCTGAGCTCTTTAATCTTAGAGCCCCTCCTCCCTTCTTTCTACACAGCAAAAAATCCGTCGGCCAACATAATTAATAATGAATAATACCTACGTTTGTCACCTATTAAGGTCAAAGGACAAATCAAATTCAGCAACTTTCTGGTTGAATCCCGATGTGTAGCTTGGATGGTTGGGCAACACGCTCGCATTGAAATCTGTAAACCAACACAAGCTCCCTACCCTATTCAATGTTGGTTTGTATTGAATGGACATTAGTAGTGGTGCATTTAATGGGTTGCAGGTATTTAAAATTTCATAGTAAGAGTATCAAATACATTAATACAATGTTTACAAATATTGGTTGTATTAAAATTTTGTTGACAAGAGCCCGCCGCTGGGTCTTGGGGCATATTGGAGGAGCTAGTCAGTGAGTCGAATAGACTAGTTAGCCGACTAATTAGATACTAGGTCGTTTCGGTTGACTGAACCGACAAGTAGTTATTCATAACTATTTTGTAGTCTTATATAATCAGCTGTTGAGCCAGATATGAACTTGGCTTGGTTTGATGTTTGTATGAACCCATATGTGTTTTGTGTAATATAAGTTGTTATTTAACCTACTATCTTTGTCTCCTGTCTATGAAATGCTTATATGATTTTTTATGTGTATTATTGGTAACTTAGTGATCTTAGTGATTACAACAATGGTTCTGTTGTCGGGACCTGAACCTGGGTCTTTGCCTCGCTTGTTTCTTCGGGACGAACAAAGATTTTGTTTCTGGTGGAGATGTTGGAGGAGCTAGTCGGTGAGCCGACTAGACTAGTTAGCCAACTAATTAGATATTAGGTCGGCCTCCATAGGCCATGTCGATTGACTGAACCAACAAGTAGTTATTCATTATTGTTTTGTAATCCTATGTAATAGGTTGTTCAGCCAGATACGAACTTGGTTCGGTTTGATGTTTGTATGAACCCATATGTGTTTTGTGTAATATAAGTTGTTATTTAACCTACTATATTTGTCTCTTGTCTCTATAATGATTATATGATTATTTATGTGTATTATTGGTAACTTAGTGATCTGAGTGATTACAACAGGGCACTAGACCCTCAAGAAATGTCACCTGCAGAAACCAATGAACATGCAAACAAATAGTTTTAACAAATATTATTTAATATACCTGAAAATCAAACTATGCAAAAACTTTATAAAACACATAAAATTTCTTATGTAGACCCCCAATTAATAAGCGTGAGAGACTCATATATATGCCCTTGTCAGGGACATAATAAGAACATCAACCTAATACCTCTTACTTATTAAAGTAACTTTCAACCAAGTGAGTAAACAAAATATTTAGTAATATTATGGAGGAGAATGGGGTGTTTTTATTGTTGTTGTGCTTCATTAGGGGAAATTTGGTTAAACAATGGTTTGTCGAACCCTAGTACAAATTCCATGTCATCATGTATTAGTCAATCAAAATATTTTAGAGGCAACTTTTTTATTATGTAATCTGGGGATAAGTGGAATTTTTTAATAATATAATTTGTTTTTGTTTTCCAAGATACCCGAAATTATCTTGGATATTGAAAATGAAATTAATATGCTAATTGATTATAGGTAATATGCACGTAATATGTAACACATATATAATACATAATAGTAATAATAATTAATATTATAACTAATACATATAATAGGAACTACTATCATAACTAATATACCCATCCATTTTGTAAGTAATAAATGACCAATATATAATATACTAGTAATAGTAATTAATATTATAACTAATATATAATAATATTGTATTATAATATATACCAGCGCCTGGTTAAACCATTGGGAGATCGACAAAAATGTTGCATTACAAAATATTAATAACATTAAAAATATTGTTAATTCTAAGTTTAAAGAGAAAATGTGGTATGAGAAAGATTTAGAGTCTAAAAGAAAATTAAGATATTATAAGGAGGTCATCAACCCTACTCTAGAAGATCAAAAGTATCTCTCTGTTTTAGCTAGTTCAAAGAAAAATATTAATATAGCCAAGATAAGAACGAACTCTCATGAGCTCCATAGTGAAACATGTCGTTGGGCGATTCCTAAAACACCATGGGTGGAAAGGATCTGCCATCTCTATGAGAATATGGATATTGAGGATGAAACACAATTCCTCTTAGAGTGCCCTGCATATGCCCACATTAGATCTAAGTTTCATAATCTTTGTTGCAAGGCCGACCTTCCTAGCCTTTTAACATGTCAAAATTATAGTGAGCTTGGGACACTTTTCTCCAATCTTTTTGAGCATAGGAATACAATTTTGGAACAAACTAAGTAATTCGTTTCTTTAAGTACGATAGACCAAATTTGGTCTCAGTGGACGTTAACCATCATCAATATTTTATAGTAACTGTCAAAAATTGGGTCCAATAACTTTTAACTAATATCATAACATATAATTAATATATAATAGTAACTAATATTATAACTAATATACCATCCAAGTTTTAGGTAATAAGTGATCAATATATGACATATAATAGTAATAGTAATTAATATTATAACTATTATATAAAAATATTATACTATAATTAATATTTTATAATAACAGTTGGGTCCAACAACTTTAGTTCCAATGCCATTACCCAGGACGATCATCATTACAACATTAATAAAGCAGACCTCATCAACTATCGATCTGTGAGGACATTTAAGGTTCTGGACGAGAGGTGACATTTCCCCAGTCATGTGGTACTATGCTCTCCTCTACAAATTTATGGTGAGCCGTGCAATTTAAATTCAGCCCTATGGTACGCGCAAACCCAATATTTCTAGAATTCCCAACATTTCTCATTTCATCTCTCCTCCCCTGCACAACTCAGTAAATCTTGCTAGCTCCTCTGATCTCCTGGTGATTGTTGGCCATGCTAGCTTTCATTCTCTAACTCCTTCTCTCCCCCACCAACATCTAGTGTCGACTCCAGACAGTGTCTTTAGTTCAATATGATATGTTTCATACACCGTGAGCTACCCCACAGACTGTGTACGTAGGGCGTGGTAACGCCAATGAACAGGCAAGGACTCTCTCTGCTTTCATAAATATGAAGGTTTTGATGTTGAAATCTCAGACTACCTATTTCGGCTCATGGATGATTGGGAGGATGAACTCCTGGGCTCCCTCTTTGTATTCAATAGGACAATCATGCGTAGACGCAACTTTTGGGTGGTGAAGAACCTTATGGCCAAGCTCCTCCTTCGTCTTATTGGTACTCCTAGCTACTTCTTGAATTAAAGAAATTAAAAAAAAAATTCAAAAGAGACCAAAGCAAATGAGCTAGTCCCAACATTAAAATTATGTTTATACTTTGTTCAAATTGAAAGTAAAGCTTTGTTCACAATTCTAGGCATAGAAAATGTAATACCCTATAACAAAAATTAAAATATGTAAAAAATATCAATTTTATAATAATAATAATAAATTGTAAAAATAGATTAATTACCTTCAAGATTGAGGGTTCTCAAATTTTAAGATTAATATAACAATATTAATTTGAAATTGGGCTTGGAACTATAGAACCAACCCGACATTGGTTACAATTGCCAAAATCTTGATACAAGAATTTGGAGGGACGATTCTAGAGGGGAATTGGTCCTTGGTCAAATATAGTAAAAGATTCTAAAGTGGATAATACATTGATAAGAGTTTAGAGGGACAATTTTGACAAGGAATTTGTCTGTGATTAAATATAGTAAAAAATTCTAAAGTGGATAGTACATTGTTCAATGGATAATTTCATTTTGAAAACCCATTCTTGATTACATCTATCAAAACAAGTATGAGATGTAGAATTTATAGCGATACAAAATTTTGATAATATCAGGATTACAAAATTTGTATAAGAAAATTTTATTAAATAATATTCAAATTATTAAAAATAATATTTAATTAAGTAATTTCGAATCGATATTAAATTTTAAATTAACTCACTAAATATTATATCTAAATATTATATTATAAAAATGTTTATGATATGAAAAAATAATTCCCCACTTTATAATATAAATGTACATTTTAGATATTAAATTAAAATTTATTACATTAATACTTAAAACAATTCAAAGTCCAAGTAAGCTTGATTAGACTAAACAAAAAATATTAATAATTGATTCTCAATTAAGCTGAAATAAGCTAAACAAAAATATTATTAAAAAATTGAAAACTATTGCATTATAAAATTATTACACAATTACTTGAAACAATTTGAAACCTATGAAAGACTAAATAGACCTACCAAAAATGTATGGGAAGTATATGTAAAATACACATCATATCTCATTAAATTGAATGCGTGTATACTAGAATAGCTAGTTTACCATAACCGAATGCTTGTAATTTGACTTGGATTACTGGTAAAAAAAACAATAAATAATAAATAAATTAATGAATTACCTTTTTTAACAACCAATCCAAAGCGACATTGGGATTCAACATGTCCATCATACAATAATTTAACCAACACATGTTGACCACCACTTGCAATCCAAGAACATGAGCTACCGTGATTTCTCCATGTTAAAGCAAATTAGATGAATGATGGCAGTTTTTTAATCTCTTGCCACCAAATTTTTGGTGATGCCATTTGTACTTACTAATGCGAGTTCCACATTTCGTAGCTTGATGAATTCTATTATTAAACCCTTCCTTGGAATTTGTGTTGGTAATTTTTAATCCATATAAAATCTTGGAAAGTGTAATGTCCCTTCTTGGAATTTTGGAGAAAATTACAATTTGGGCAAATTCAAGCTTAACTAGTCATGACTTTTGGGGGGTTCCAGCTGACCGCAAATGGTCCTGTGTTTGAATGAAATGGTATGGTTAGTATTAGCACATCCCACTATTACCTTTAAACTCTTGTATTCTGACTTCAAGCCTCTGCAACTTGATTGGTTCTAATGAGAGAAAGTGCAAGTTTCCTAGGAAAAAGTAGTGAACTAGTATTTCTTCGTTTGGCTCCAAACACCACCGAAACGTTCCAAATTACTAATGTAAGTACCCTATGGGATTTAAAACATCCTAAAATACCTCATACACTCAATTTTTGAATAAAAAAACTCATTTTTACATGTTATTCAAGTTTGCACAATTTTGGTCAATTTCTAGCTTTGGACTAGTGAAACCCAAGTTGATACAAATGCACCCAAATGACTTAAAATTATGTATGAAATGGATTTAGGGGTATTAGGACAGACTAATTTATATTATTAATGCTCATACACTTTCCAAATGCTTCTGCAACTTTTTTTCACCCTAGGGAAAGAAGGACAAAAACACTAGGAAAATTGATGTTAAAACCCGCAAGGGTAGATGACACTTTTAGCTCTCCAAATGCAGTACAAACCTACCCAATTTAAGAACAGACTATGGGGATGCATATAATACATCAATTTATTTAATTATTCATGGTTATTAATCTTTTGAAATTGGTCATGAGGTGCAACATATATATGGTAACTTTAAGTGAATTGCTTAAGGGGAAATGGTATTAATAGCTCAATTTTGACTCATGAAAAGTAGATTGATTGGTTCAGGTAATGAAATGACATCCCCGGATGCAGGTGAAAAGAAGGAACACCTTGGACTCCAGACCGATGACGCACCCTAGCACGTCAGCAGTCCCTTCACCACCCCCACTGGAAATGACGATGAGAGCAAGTGGCCCCATGCACACCGGAACACCCATGCGACAGGATCACAGCTCGGCAATAAACAGAATGATGACGTCTTCGGGGATGACGCCACCAGTAGAACAGATGACAACGAGCTCCATATTCCATGCAACTCCAGTCCACTCGACATTTAAGGTTTGGCAAGTCTGGTACAGAGCAGTAATGGTCAACCATTACGCTCCTCGGACGCAGTGCAACATGCCTCCTTGGAAGGATATTCGTTCTCTCGATCTTACATTTTTTCAACTTCGCTCTACTGCGCCCACTCTGCTCCTGCTCTGTTCACTCAGCCCCACTCTGCTCTTGCTCTATTCGCTCTTGCTCAGCTCTCGATTTTGCATTTCCAGCACCTAGGCCCCCGCTCAGCTCAGCTCCTGCTCTATTCGCTCCTGCTCCAGTCCATCTCACATAGGAAAATCCATGCCCCTGTGTCGACTAATACCTCCCAGGGGAGGGAGAGGTTGAGGAAGGGCTGGAAACCCCAAAACGCCACCCTTCCACCCTCAAGCTAGCAATCAGGGCTATGACGCAGAGGTGCCAGAAGAGCTGAGAACCCTGGTTGATAATTAGGAGGATGAAGTTTCCCGCTCCCTCACAACAGCTACTCGCACCTCGTCCCACAGGGGAAATTACTAGATTTTTAAAAATCTCTTGACCACGCTCATTCTACGCTCTGTTAACACCCCGCCAACCCCAACTGTGCAACTAGCCATCCCAGGCAATACTAAACCCGCACCTCTGCCTCCTCCTCATCCTCCCCTTGTCCCCTCGCCCTCCACTGCTCCTCCCACCCTCACCTCTCCATAGCATCAGTTTGTTCAGAAAAAGTGAAAGGAGGTCATGAAATCTTCACCTCTGCTAGTGAAGCAACCCTCCCCTGCCAACAGAGACAGCTCGGGAAACACCAAGGATAGCGGTTCTACTAGTAATGCCAATGAACTAGGAAAGAAGACAAAAAAATGCAAGGAGCAAGGTCTAGCAGGGTCTGCAGTTGGGTATCAAATATTGTTTCCCTATCACCGATGCTTCTCAGATTTTTGGGATTTTGGCTCAGGTTTTCTTCAGAGCTTTCTAGTCTAGGTTAGCTCTGGTTTTTAAGAATTTTAGACAATTAATTCTGTTGTGTAAGATTTGTTTTCCCCACAATGGGGAGGATCAGTTTTGCACTCTCGTCCGGCCTTCTCTAGCTCTGTTTACGTGTTCCAGAAACACGTCGATTTGCATTTTTATCTATACTTATATTTTTCCTTAATAGATTACTTCTGAACTTACAAAAAAATGACATAACATAAATACCATAAAATTCATTCAAATATATTCTCCAATAGTATTAAACATCATAGAAATTCCTTCATACAAATCTGATATGCAAGTCTTTCAAAATGGAATCCAAATACATGAAAACTAGTAATTCGAGAACATGGGAATGCAAGCCTTTCACAATGGAGTTTCCTGGATTTAGAGATACATATAATATGATAATGAAAGTACAGAGTAATACATTATTTATGACTTCCCCATCATCATCAAACTCATATAAAACTCCTCATACAAATATGATATACAACTCTTTCAAAATGGAATCCAAATACATGAAAACTAGTCATTCAAGAGCATGGGAATGCAAGCCTTTCACACATGGATTTCTGATCATTTGAATTACAAATCATATGGGAATAATAGTACATATCCATACATCATATACCCAATATTTGGCATCAAATATACTTAGCAAAGTGAAATCACCACTCCAACAAGGTCGTCATCAACATGAGAGTGTGGGGGAATGGAGAAGAAGGAATGAGAGAATAGGGAGATAAATGATAATTATAACTATATGGAACTTTAAAATGAGACTAAAAATACTTCATTCATATCCAATTATAGTTCTTAATGGCATCTCCATCAACCAACTTGAATAATAATCCAACTCCCTCGAATTTGGTTCACAAGCAGGGAGACTGAACACTCACCGTGCATTGGACAAGAAAAAGCTTTCCAAAATTCTAAAGGCCAATTAAAAAATTATCAAAATACATTCCCCTTTCTCCTGAAATATTTTTATTAACTTTATGAGGCTTCTTAAGGTCTAATTTCCCTCTATGGTCTTCCTCCAACTCATCTTAGTGGTTTAGTAACTCCTATGACACTTGTCCTCCTCTTTCATGCTCCAATTCTTTCGCCAATTCGAATAGCTACCTATGACTCCCAAATTATCATTCTTAGTGGATATTTTTATCCCTTTCATGTCATATTTTTCATAGGTCTACAATCAGGTTTTAATTTTTCATAGTTGTCATAGAATCTTTCATCATTAGTTGTCATAGAATGCATGGAATCTCCTTCCAAGTGACACACAGTGTCTTCTTAGTCTCTTCCTCTTCCATGGGATTTAATATCCTTTACTAATTCTAATTACTTGAATCATTATATGATATTTGACACCACAACACTCTCCAATAATGTTACATTCCCCATGGATTCGAATTTGGATGAATATCATGCCAAGTGTGTGGGGAATCTAGTCACCCAAAGGATCCACAAGCTTCTAAGTGTCTTCATGAACCAATCCCACCTTATTTTCATAGAATTTATTATTTATGTGACCCATTTAAATGTGAATATGGTAAACTAAAGTCCTTTTGGGTCCCATAGCCCCTTATTACAAAATTTATGCCTCCATCTTAACCTAGGGAACTAGTAGGTTAGTGAAACATTATTTGAAGGTAGTCTTATTTGGATGGGGACATGGCAGGAATATAATGCACAACATGTTGAAAATTTCCTAAAACTATTGAGGAGCATGAACTATATTCCAATCCTTCAAAATATGCCTTTGGGGTTCTGGAAGTGAAATATTTGGGTCATAGTTTATCACAAAAAAGTTTCAAAGTGGACACTATCAAAATAAATTTATCATGGAATGGTCAATTCCTAAAACCTTCAAAAGTTTTAGAGTATTCTTATGATTTACAAGCTACTACCACAAGTTCGTCAAGAATTATGGTCAAATAAGAAACACCTCTAACAAGGTTCTTGAAAAAAGGAAAAAATATCTTGGACTCAAGAAGCAACCAGATCTTTTGAAAAACATAAAGTGGATATGTGTACAAATCTAGTTTTTATCCATGCATGATTTCACAAAATCCTTTATTATGGATTTGATACCTTAGGGCATGGCATTGGTGCAATTTTAATGCAAGAAGGAAGGCCCCTTTCCTTTGAATGTTCCAACTTCAAGGAAAATATTAGTCAAGCCAATTTATGAAAAGAAAATATTAGACATAATGCATGTAGTTAAGAAATGGCACCCTTACCTAATAGAAAGACACATCAAGGTATGAGCAGGTCATGAAAATATTAAGTAGTTCTTGGAATAATGTTTATCTTAAAAGGAGAAACAAAATTGTTCGACTAAAATAGGGTATTTCCACGAGGTTGAATACCTTAAGTAACCATTCATACAAATAAATCACAGATCAACACACCAATGTTTCACATGGTTAAAACCCTCACATAGGGAGACAGTCCATAGCCTTATCAAAATAGCTACTTGAGGAAATATATTAATGCAAAAAGAAAATTATTTTGCATATGAGTTTCTCACAATCGATCATGAATAAAATGACCCTCCATTCTATTTAAATAGATATCATGGATCAATCAAGTTTTAAGTCATGGATCAATATTCGTTAAGATCAAGGTGAAGATGAATCGTTAGATCACACTATTTCTACAACATATCATGACCATTGGATTACATAAACGCCAAATGCATATTAGAGAAACACACTTTACCTACAGACACATTATACCAAGTTGATCTTAACTAACTCCTAAGTGTCTAAATATCCTCACATCCCCCCTTATGCATAACTTAGGATAGGATTTAAAGATTTACAAAGGAGACACAATAAGAGAGACAATAAGAGAAGGAAGGTGCATTAGAGCCTATCCCCCGTTAATATCAAATTCTTGGACTCCTAACATAGATCAAAGCTTAGAAAAATGTTAATTTGTAAGAGACTTTGTAAAAATGTTTGCAACATGATCATTTGTATGGAAAAAGAGCACTTTAATAATTCAAACCTTAATAAGCTTTTGTGAAGAAATGCATATGTAGCTCAATGTGTTTTTTGTGCTAATGTTAAATTGGATCTTTGGTGATATTCATGGAACTCTGATTATCACACTAGAGGGTATTTTAATTTACCCTTTCAGGAAATTTTATCAAAATGACTGATTCTTCAATTCTTTCACAATGTATTCAAATTCATCTTCTTACAACTCTAGTTATATGGTTTCAATTGATTCCAAAATTTGTCCAATTTCTTTCAAACTTGGTGAGGAAGGTCCTGAGGGGTGATGGGACATATTATCACATATATTAGACATATAATCAACTGATATACTCAACCATTGTCTACAATTTGCAAGGGAATAAGTTTCGGAACAAGACTAGTCAATTTGGGAGGTGGAAATCCCCCCCCGGGTCTTGGAACAAATCTCTTCACAACACTGTACAACCTTCACTGATGGTGGTGTTGAGGCCTGGAAAATCGTAGGTAACAACAGTTAAGGATTCTCCCCAATAAACGTTCCCAACTAGCTCCTTACTATTTGGTATGGGGAATCCGTTCGGTTTATGGCCCGACTACTGTAGGTCAAGTAACAAATTAAAGGTTTTACCGGTTATGGCCCGGTTGACCATATATATTTTTAGTTTTTTGTGTTTAAGTTATGATGTGCAAGTGCCTATCTAAAAATGCAAATTTATAGAGATAACGAGGAGTGTCACAATGTGATGCGCAGGTTCTTACCTCTCGTCTTACCTCTCTCGCATCTAAATCACAAACAACCAAAAAATAAATACAACTAACTAACCTATCCCCAGGGAGAAAAACTTATCAGTTATCAATGAGTAATGTATTTTTGTGCATGTATTAAGAAAAATTACAGATAGTTGCTACTTATTTCAGAACACATGAACATTAATAGAAATATGAACAACAAGATAGCTTATTGTTTATGACAACCTTCATTACTCACCGTGGAAATTTCACAGAATAAACTATAAGAAATCCATAACATAAACAGAAATGCAATGAGTTAGAACAATATCACAGTTAATGGACATAAGCTGAAAATGAAATAGTTCACATTCAACTGATCCATAGCAAAGAATTTGAAACATTCCACCAAAATTTCTCCAGCAGAAACTTGTAATTATTTATTGCAAAAGGAAGTATTTCTTCTTACAATATACTCTCAGAAATTGCTTGGGAAAGAAGTCCCTTCTACATCTAAACTCTCCTATATTTATACAAAAAATAAAAACCTTTGGGCTGCCCCTCAATGACTTTTGGGCTTCCCCAACCTCTCAATCCCAAAATATTGTCTTGTAGTAAGTGCTCATAATTTATACAATAAATTACATTTTAAATCAAAATTTTATAGAACACTTTATGAAGAGGGGCCTGCTTGGTCATTTATGAACTTTTCCCATGCCTGGGCCTTTGCTACTATGCCTTCAAAATCGAAGGATTCAAGAAAATGGATATTTATCTCATACTTAGCAGACTGATTCTTAACTACTCCTATTCTCATCGGACTCAAGCACAACTGTTCTTCTAGTAAGTGGATACTTACTGCTGCATGAGCCACTGCATTCTTCAGAATCTGTTCATCTAGATCCTTGGCTTGTTGGATCTCCTGCTCGTATTCCTGATACCTATTCTGTAAATGTTCTATGAACAACTCATGTTCTGGTATCGCATCCAATATTTTTTCTACAGAAACCTGGCATCTGTTGTATGTGACCAACACTCTTTTGTAGTATTCAACACATAATCCTCTCGTTTTCTTTACAGTTTTCTTGAATTCTTCTGCAGTATTGATTGCAAACTCCAATAAATCATAATCCCGCTTTAAACTCTGTTGATCTTTAACTGGTATCTCTGCAGGAGGTTCCTCATTTGTTTCTATCCACACTATTCTTCCCATCAGGATCTCCAGAATCTCTTGAGATCTGTCCAAAAAATAAGACGCAGTATCCAAAATCTCTTCTAATCTGCTATCTATTTGCAAAATCTTACATCTTTCTTCCTCAACAAACATTTGCAAATGGTGGATTTTCCTTCTCTGAGTGAGAACATGTTCTTTTAAAGGCTGGAAGTCTATCTTATGTTCTATAGCATCCTTCAGTGATGATGTCAATGAAGCATTATGTTCTTCCAAGGATGCCACTTGTATTTGATATTGTTTTTCTCTTTCTTATGTGGTGGCCTTCTACGCTTCTAACTCAACAATTATGCTTTGTAACTAGTCCTTTTCTGTACTCAGAGTTTCATAGGACACCTGGAGGTCATTTTTCTTAGTCTTCAACAATTGATGCTCTAGTTGTAGCCTCTATAATTCAGCTAAGCTGTTCTAAACGTCCTTTTTTGTTTTCTCTATAGAAACTTCTAAATCCATCTTACTTGCTTGCAGAGTCTAGATTTCTATCTTTGAATTCCTCACTTCATTCTGCATGTCCTCATATTTCCTCTTCAACTTATGACCTTCATCCATCTCTCTCTTCAGTGTTTCTTTTAATTGAGCTGCGGTCTTTCTTGATTGCTCGAGATCTGTCATCAGCCTATCTACATTATCTTCAGTAGCTTAGGTTAACGCCACCCCAACTCTTGCTGTCAATATTGGATCTGCATTTGTCCCATACACCAAAGTCTTTTCAGTTATTATCTTTCCTGATTGTCCTCTTGTTTCAACCTTTTTCTCAGTTCTTTTAACAATCCTTTTCTTCTCCTTGTCATAGAAAATGGTGCTGAAATCAGGGATCTCTTCCCCTTCTTTCTGCATGAAAGGGATCAAATTCATTCCAGAAAACACAGCTTTCCCTTGAGTGCTTCCACAAGCTGCAACAGGCTCCTGGGGATCAAGATTATCTTGTCCAAGCCCTTGATCTATATGATCATGTGCCCCCTATGTATCCATTTGTTCAGTAGTATGTTGGTCTTTCTTAGATCCTGTTAATCTCAGACCTTCATTTTCTTCTTGTCTTTTCTTTATCTTTGCTTCTTCATTCCTCTTTTTATCCTCCTCTTCCTTCTTTGCTGCTTCGTCCGCATCTCTCTTTCTTCCTTCTTCTTCATTCTTCAGCCAACTCTTTGCCTCTTGTGCTAGCCTTCTAGCATCTTGTTGAGGCCTGGAAAATCGCAGGTAACAACAGTTAGGGATTCTCCCAATAAACGTTCCCAACTAGCCCGTTATTGTTTGGTATGGGGAATCCGTCCGGTTTACAGTCCGGCTACCGTAGGTCAAGTAACATATTAAAATGTTTTACCGGTTACGGCCTGACCCATAGTGTATATTTTTAGTTTTTGTGTGTTTAAGTATGATGTGCAAGTGCCTATCTAAAAATGCAGATTGCTAGAGATAACGAGGAGTGTCACAATGTGATGCACAGGTTCTTACCTCTCATCTTAACTCTCTCGCAACTAAATCACACACAACAAGAAACTAAATTTAACTAAATAACCTATCCCTAGGGAGCAAAATTATCAGTTATCAATGAGTAATGTATTTATGCGCATGCATTAAGGAAAATTACAGATAGCTGATACTTATTTCAAAACACATGAACATCAATAGAAATATGAACAACAAGATAGCTTATTGTTTATGACAACCTTCATTACTCACAATGGAAATTTCACAAAATAAACTAGAGTGCATTCATAACATGAACATAGATTCAATGAGTTAGAACGATCTCACAGTTAATGGACATAAGCTGAAAATGAAATAGTTCACATTTAACTGATCCATAGCAAAACATTTGAAACATTCCACCAAGCTTTCTCCAGCAGGAAACTTGTAATTCTTTATTGCAAAAGGAAATAGNTCCCCCCATTACATCTAAACTCTCCTTTATTTATACAAAAAAGCAAAACCTTTGCGCTGCCCCTCGATGACCTTTGGGCTACCCCAACCTTTCAGTTCTAATTTTTTTGTCTTGTATTATGTGCCCGTAATTTATACAACATGTTATATTTTAAATTAAAATTTAGGAGCACTTTATGAAGAGGGACTAGCTTGGTCACTGATGAGATTTTTCCAAGCCTGGGCCTCTGCTATTATCGATCTACTCAATAACTTGTTGGTGTTTTAGAGATCCTGTTAATCTCAGACTTTCACTTTCTTCTTTTCTTTTCTTTATCTCTGCTTCCTCATTTCTCTTTCTTTCCTCCTCTTCCTTCCTTGCTGCTTCCTCCGTAGCTCTCTTTATTTCTTCTTCTTCATTCTTTATCCAACTCTCTGTCATAAACACACCATGTTCTTAGACCATTAAGATTTTACCAAAATAACAAAACTTTATCAATCTATTTACCTCCTCCATATGCATTCTGTAAAATAAACTATACACAGTATTAATGCATGAAAATAAAGAATGACAAGGTAAAGAAATCCTGCAAGTTTGTGTCTTGAAATCCTCTAAGTCCATTGTCCAAAACTAAAATCACAAGCCCAATAGAACAGACTCTTCATCTCAATCCAGGCCGCATCTGGACCAACTCGAAATCCTCCGATGAAAGCATGAACCATAACAATGTAACCACCAATCCTCAAAACAATGAACCCTAAACATCGCTCTTCATCTCAGAAAAAACCTTGACTTGACCAAAACCCACAGAAAAAAGATAAAATACTACTCTGCACATATATAACCATCGGCGGTCAGAAGCACTAGATGTCGGGAGAATAGTCCTATTCACAGTTGCAACAATGGACAGTGAACACACTACGGATCCCACGATAACATAAAATCATCGGCGATAGGAAACTCTAAATCTATCGGTGTCGAAAACTCTACATACTACGGGTTAGAGCCTCAACTCTAAGCACATCCGCAGTGTCGGTGATTGGAAGCTCTAAAAGCTAAAGGTCCGTAGTTGACAACACTAAACGTCAGGGGAATAGTCCACTAGACAGCTGCAACGATAAGCGACAAACCAACTGCGGGTCCCGGTAATCTTAAAACCATCAGCGATCGAAAACTCTACATGCTGTGGGTCAGCGAATCACACCTCAATATCTCCGCTGTGTCGATGCTTCATAACTAAACGCTTCCATAGTGTCGGCAATGCTAAGCACTATTATCACGGTGATTGTGTATCAGTGATCAGAAGCATTAACAACTAACTCCCACAACGCAGTATCGACGAGATATAAAAGAACCATTCGACTTACTCTGTTGGCGATCGGAGAAACTAATCACTATAGCATCGAAACTTCAAACCACAACATTCTCTGCAATTTCGGCGATAAAAAAGTATTATTGCAACTAAAAAGGTATCAGAGATCAGATGTCTAAGTCATTGACGATCGGAGAGACTAATCACTATAGCATCGGCGATCGAAAACACTATTCTCCGGGTCACTTATCAATTTTCCTCCGAAACATTGGAGACGTAGAGAACTAAAACTCTGACAATGATAAAACAAAATCACCGACAGTCAAAATAAGAAGTTTTGAGAAATAAAACAAAGGAGATGAAGTGCATCGGCGAAAAACGGGACTAATCATCGGGATGTTCATTGTTTGCCTTTCGAAATGTCGACGGCATAGAAGACTAATGCCCCAACTCATTCTTCAACCGAATTTCGATAGCGATAAATAACATCATCGAAAAATAAAAAACATTAAGAACTCTTCGCAGGGCAATGACAATACTAGATCATTTAACCTCCGAAACAGTAGAGAAAAAACAGTTAACGAAAAATCAAACATTAAGCTCCACAGTCTTCTATGTTTCCGACCTCAAAGATCAATTTAAGTGGAAAAAACTAGACTTCCAGGACAGATTTAAAGAAATCAAACAAACCTGGGCTGGATAAAATCGAAAGGAGGGTCCAAAATTTTAAAAATTTGGGAAAAAATGTTGCAGCTGCAACAATTGGCGACTACCTGGTGAACACAAATCTCTGGACAACTTCCTATTTGAGAAACAAATTGTTTTGACAATGAATACTAACATGCTGAATTCTTCTAAATGTCTAGATTTCCCAAATGGCAGATGTATGTACTTTAATCATTGATGATAGTCCAATTCAGGGATAATGGGAACCAAGATTTCAAACTCTAGATAACTCTTTTGAGGCCAGGAATATGAGTTTCATTTTTACCTCTGTCTTCGGGTAGCTCCCAGCTTGGACACCACAAGATTGTAACATATGGTAAACAGAAATATTTATTTGTTCCTCATTCCCATTCCATTTTGAACTTTTGTGCTTTTGGACTTTTTGTCCTTTCTGAGTCGTCCTGCATGCCTTCTGAATTTTTTATTCAAGCTCCTCTATCCATAGTGTTCTTTTGTGTGAGAGATGTATTTAATTTTCAGCTCATGGATGGAGAAGAACTTTGGCAATCTTGTACTCATATGGTTCAGTACTTTGTTTTGATACATATTGCTTTTCTTAGGAGATTTTTACTCTTATTTGCCTTTTGGATTTCAATTCTTGGCATGGGATCATTTAAATATAATATATTATTTACCATGCTTCCTCTCCATGGGTCTTTTCCTGTCACCCCCTAAGACATTTTTAAATGTGAGATGGATGGAGCCTCAAAATAGTATTCCAGACATTTTGATCCTGAGTTATTTTACAAGGATTAAGTAGGACTTCAATTTGTTCATATCCATTTAGGAAAACTGCTGAACTAGAAGAAGTTCTTTCAAATAAATCAATAGTACATAGTCTTATAATCAAGGAGTTTAGTTAATCCATAATTCTGATGAACTCCATGCAACCAAAAGTTTGCTTCTTTATTAAAATCAATCAAACCCTAACTAAAATAAACAAAAATAAGCAAATCAAAACAAAACAAAGCAATCAGTTTATTTATGTGCAAGACAACCAAGAAATAAAAATGAAGAAACATAAAGTTGTAGAACTAAACCACTAACTGGTAAGTTCTCTTCCAACCCCTGTAAATCTTGCAACTTGTGATTTGAGGGGCTAGGCTTGACTACAATTTGAAAAGGCCTACCCATTATCTAGTACTACAAAACTTGAATTAAAAACTAAATCTGAAACTAAATCTACTATTTTACAGCCAATCTCATCAGCCCATGAAAATCGAAGGAGATCGGGTTGGGTGTCAGATATATTGCTGGCTTCTTCATCTTGGTAATTTCCCGGTTCCAATTCAATGAAGTAATTTCCCAACACAGAATTTACTGGTTCATTTTTTCCCTCCAACTGAGTAACATTGTACTTCATGTGAGGCTCTCTTAATATTTTCATATGATTGGGACTTCCCTTATGAGGCAACCACAGATGTGACCAAGCTGATGCGAAGTATCCATTTAGTCTTGCCAACCAGTCTCGACTCAAAACAAGTCCATGAACATCAGGTATTTCTGCTACTACAATATCGATGTACTGACATACCTTCTCATTTGGAGATAAGTGAATTAGAACATCTTCCATTTCTCCTATTACTTTCACAACTGTCCTGTCTAATTGAATAACTTGCCAAGTGGATGGTTTAGGCTGTCCATTAATTCTCTTGCAGACTGAAAGTGGCATAACATTGATTGATGCACATGAGTCTACTAAACAGTTGTGCACATTATAGTTGAAAATATCAAAATTTAGGAGAAATGGAGGGGTTTAAAACTTAGACTTACCTCCCACACTTGCTTCAACAACTTCTTCTTCAGGTTGGTTGTAAGTGGGAAGCTCTTCTTCTGGTACTTCGAGTGCATTTAACAATTTCTCTTTCTGCTGAGGTACATTACACATTTCAAACAATGAGATATTTTCCTTAGCCTTTTTAATGTCTTCCAAAATATCATACCCCATCTCATGCTCTTTGAGATTTCTCTTGACATTATCAATTTTATCTTCAACAGGCTTAACAAGTATGTTAATTTTCTTTGGATCTTGACTTGAAATGGTAAATTCTGGTATTTTAACATTTGTAGTGTTCTTTTGTATCTTCTTCATATTTTCCTGAAGTTTCTTGATCTCCAGAAGTATTGAATTGTTTTCTTTTAACAAACCCTGACTTCTTGTTGTCACATTGGTTTCTGATGTTTCCTCTTGTTTTAGAGAACCTTCCTCTTTTGTATAAAAAAATGAGACACAGTCCCATAAAACCAGAGTATCCTCCTCATGTTTTTATGTGGATTGATTGTCCTTTTCTTCCTCCTTATAAGTTTCTGTTAGTTTGGAGTCCAATAACTGATTCATTACCAACGTCATAGAATTTATCCATTGAGGGCAATTCTTCTCAGAATGAGGCTGTTGATGAAAAGTACAAAAATTATCCATGCCTACATCAATTAAATTCATTGTTTCAAGACTATGTGGAGGAGGCCTAGGTTGACTGTTGTCTTCCCTTTCCTTATAGTAAGGCTTATATGATTTGTGAGCCTCTCTTTCCCTCTCTAAATCTATCACTCTGTTGGATAAATTTTGCATCATCTTCAACATCCCTTCAAAATCTTGTGATCGCTCATCCTTAGGCTTAGTCAGTAATAAAGGTTTATTACCTCCAATTTTTTTTTCTTCCGACTGCACAGGATAATTTTCTATGCTCTCCATCTTAGCCTCTACCCTCTCAGGTTCTTCATAAGTTTCTGATAATTAGGTTTGACTGATATCTTGGAAAACATGGCCAAGTTAGGCCCTAGAGCTGAAGTATAGTATTCAATCAGAGCTCTTTCAGATGGATTATCAACTATAGTAATTTTTTTTAGGTAAGCAACAAATCTTTGAGTGAAATCATGTACTTTTTATTTTCTTTATTTATTTAGAGCACATAACCTCTTCATCAAGGATGCATGAGTTTTATGAACTGCATATTTACTTCTAAACATTCTCTCAAATGTGTTCCAATATTTGATTGAATTTGCAGGAAGTGCAAAATACCATGAGGCTGCTTTTCCTTTCAGAGTGTGGGGAAAAAATATACACACTACATCTTCATGCTCCCTAGCTCGTAATCCTTCTATAGCCAAGTAAAAACTTTGTCAATGATCATCTACCAAAACTCTTTCACCTGCTTCAAACTTGGGTAACATCTTGTCAAAAGCTTGAGGTGAATCATGGAAGGGAGGTATCAAATTTAAAAGTGACCTAGCTTTCCAAGCAAGCGGTGGAGGTAGTTGGTTTGGATTTACATGAGCCATGATTATGAGTGGAGAATGAGGTGGTGACTGAATAGGGGTCCGACAAGGTGAACAGTAAGGTGAATCTGGGTCCAATTGATTCAAAGGCTGGTCAACTTATTGTAAGGCTGCTTCTACCAGTTCTTCAAGATCTTCTACCAACACTGAATCTTCTAAATTAGGGCAATCTTTCTTCTAATATTCTCTTTTGGGTAAGACAAGAATAATCGACAATCCTTCGATCTTCTTCGCATATGCCCTATTAATTCTTCTCAGATCATCAACTAATTCGTTATCTACAGGATACATATACCTTTATCTTTATCTTCAGAGTGGATTTGTGAAACAAACTACTTTCAGAACTGTCACCAGTGGAGTAATTTCGAGGAAATGAGTTTCCTCGGCCAGCCATGCACTGGTGGCCCTCCTTCTAGTGTCAAAAAACTATTGAGGCCTGGAAAATCACAGGTAACAACAGTTAGGGATTCTCCCCAATAAACGTTCCCAAATAGCCTGTTATTGTTTGGTATGGGGAATCTGTCCGGTTTACGGTCTGGCTACCGTAGGTCAAGTAACAAATTAAAACGTTTTATCGGTTACAGCCCAGTCCATCGTGTATATTTTTAGTTTTTTGTGTTTAAGTATGATGTGCAAGTGCCTATCTAAAAATGCAGATTGATAGAGATAACAAGGAGTGTCACAATGTGATGCACAGGCTCTTACCTCTCTCGCATCTAAATCACACACAACAAGAAACTAAATTTAACTAACTAACCTATCCCTGGGGTACAAAATTATCAATTATCAATGAGTAGTGTATTTTTGCGCATGCATTAAGAAAAAATACAGATAGCTGATACTTATTTCAAAACACATGAACATCAATAGAAATATGAACAACAAGGTAGCTTATTGTTTATGACAACCTTCATTACTCATAGTGGAAATTTCAGAGAATAAACTAGAGTGCATTCATAACATGAACATAGATTCAATGAGTTAGAACGATCTCACAATTAATGGACATAAGCTGAAAATGAAATAGTTCACATTCAACTGATCCATAGCAAACCATTTGAAACATTCCACCAAGCTTTCCCCAGCATGAAACTTTTAATTCTTTATTGTAAAAGGAAATAGTTCTTCTTACAATATACTCTCATAAATGATCTGGGAAAAAGTCCCCCATTACATCTAAACTCTCCTTTATTTATACAAAAAAGAAAAACCTTTGGGCTGCCCCTCGATGACCTTTGGGCTTGTAGTATGTGCCCGTAATTTATACAACATGTTATATTTTAAATTAAAATTTAAGAGCACTTTATGAATAGGGACCAGCTTGGTCGCTGATGAGATTTTTCCAATCCTGGGCCTCTGCTATTATCAATCTGCTCAATAAGCTGTTGCTATTTTTGAGATCCTGTTAATCTCAGACTTTCACTTTCTTCTTTTCTTTTCTTTATCTCTGCTTCCTCATTTCTCTTTATTTCCTCCTCCAACATGTTCTTAGACCATTAAGCTTTTACCAAAATAACAAAATTGTATCAATCTATTTACCTCCTCCATATGCATTCTGTAAAATAAACTATACACAGTATTAATGCATGAAAAGAAAGAATGACAAGGAAAATAAATCCTGCAAGTTTGTGTCTTGAAATCCTCTAAGTCCACTGTCCAAAAATAAAATCACAAGCCCGATAGAACAGACTCTTCATCTCAATCCAGGATGCATCTGGACTAACTCGAAATCCTCCGATGAAAGCATGAACCATACCAATGTAACAGCCAATCCTCAAAACAATGAACCCTAAACTGCGCTCTTCCTCTCGGAAAAAACCTTGACTTGACCAAAACCCACGAAAAAACGATAAAATACTACTCTGCACGTATATAACCATCGGCGGTCGGAAGCACTAGATGTCGGGAGAATAGTCTTGTTCACAGCCGCAACAGCGGACAATGAACACACTACGGATCCTGCGATAACATAAAATCATCGGCGATCGGTAACTCTAAATCTATCGGCGTCGAAAACTTTACATACTACGGGTCGGAGCCTTAACTCTAAGCACATCCGCAGTGTCAGTGATCAGAAGCTCTAAAAGCTAAAGGTCAGTAGTTGACAACACTAAAATTCAGAGGAATAGTCCACTAGACAGCTGCGACAGCGGGCAACAAACCAACTAGGGGTCTCGGTAATCATAAAACCGTCGGCGATCAGAAACTCTACACACTACGGGTCGGCGAATCACACCTTAATATCTCCGCAGTGTCGGCACTTCACAACTAAACGCTTCTGTAGTGTCGGCAATGCCAAGCACTATTATCGTGGTGATTGTGTATCGGCGATCGGAAGCATTAACAACTAACTCCCACAACGCAGTATCGGCGAGATATAAAAGAACCATTCGACTTACTCTGTCGGCGATCATAGAGACTAATCACTATAGCATCAGAACTTCAAACCACAACATTCTCTGCAATGTCAGCGATAAAAAAAAGTATTATTGTGACTAAAAAGGTATCGAAGCTTAGATGTCTAAGTCATCGGTGATCGGAGAGACTAATCACTATAGCATTGGCGATCGGAAACACTATTCTCTGGGTCACTTACCAATTTTCCTCCGAAACGTTGGTGACGTAGAGAAATAAAACTCCGTCAGTGATAAAACAAAATCGCCGACAGTCAAAATAAAAAGTTTTGAGAAATAAAACAAAGGAGATAAAGCGCATCGGCGAAAAAAAGGACTAATCATCGGGACGTTCATTGTTTTCCTTCTGCAATGTCGGCGGCATAGAAGACTAATGCTCCGATTCATTCTTCAACCAACTTCTAACAAGGATAAATAAAATCATCGAAAATTCAAAAACGTTAAGAACTCTTCACAAGGCAATGACAATACTAGATCATTTAACCTCCAAAACAGCAGAGAAAAAACGGTTAACTAAAAATCAAACATTAAGCTCCACAATATTCTATGTTTTCGACCTCAAAGATCAATTTAAGTGGAGAAAATTGGAGTTCTAGGACAAATTTAAAGAAATCAAACAAACCTGGGCTAGATAAAAACGAAAGGAGGGTCCAAAATTTTAAAAATTTGGGAAAAAATGTTGCAGCTGCAACACACCTTCTTCCCTCTTTTTGGCCTCTTCTTCTTCACCTGTCTTAGATTTCTGTCTAGTTTTGCCTTTTCCGCCCACAGTAGTGATTTTCTGTTTAAATCTCTTCTTTAAGGTAATCATATTCTTTGCACTCCTAAACGTTTCCTTGTCCTTATCCCAGAAGTTGGTATACTCAAAATGAATGTTTGCCTCCTTGCAGTGTTCTGCTACCTTATTCCGGGAGTCATTCTTGTGAAAGTTCATCTCACCAAAATGGAAGTGCTCTAGCTCCTGCACGAATTTTGCAGTCTGTTTTACCTTTGAAAACTTATAAATCCCCAGCTAGAAAGGTATGGTAGGATATGCTTCCTTTTTATGCTCGAACAAGAAACTCCCCACACCATCAAGATATACCTGCCTAACTGCCTCTTTATGCAGCACATAATCAATGGCATATTTAGGGAGTAGAGAAGGTGTTTTGGAGCCACCATACATTCTGATATACATTCCTTCCTTAGTTAAATAATAGTCTCCATATTCCTCAATGACTTTGAACTCTTCTTCGGTTAGGAAAATTAGAGTGTACAAAGGCATGATGAAGTGTTCACATATTTCTCTGTAGTACCTATAGTACTTGTGTGCCCAGAATAATTTATACATAGTGTAAACCGTGTTCATGTCCCTATCACAATTACACCTCAAGGCTGGAAAATACTGGGTACATAGTATACAGTCAACTAGGATAGAGCTCATGTAGAACTCTGACTTCTTCTGAGACACCCCTCCCAAAGATGAAGATATGCATGCTGAGAGGCTATTGGACACTATGTTTTCCCAATTGAATATGGTTCCTTGAGTGGACACATAGAAAATAATTGGTATCCATCCCAATTTGAAGCTTTTTCCATGAGCTCTCCCAAAAATCCTATTCAACATTAGTGCAATAAATCTATAAGGAGTTTGGAGAGTGGATGTATCATATTCTCCTGATGCCCTGGCTTGAAATTTCTTCCCTGGTATCATCATTATTTCTACTGTTTCTACCAGGTCCATAGCTGTCTCTTTCAACCATATTTCTATTAAGTAAATCTAAGCAGGAGGTAGATGATATGCCATGGAGACATAAGCAGGGTTGTATGCGGCATAGCCCTGTTTAGCATTATTTTCTAGGATCATCGTAGTTACATCTGCCCTACGCAGAATCCAACCTATCACCTCTGAGCATGGGACCAACTTAGGTCTTGTGGCTACTTTCATAAGAGCATATTTCTCGATGTTTGCATAAATAGTCCGCTCTTCAAATATTGCATCAGGCACATTCTGATTTGCAATCATCCTGTATATTTCACCCCATTTATAATATGGTTCGACCCCGGTGGTAGCTTTGGTATCTTCATATATGTATTCCACCTTGGTGATGATTTCAACCTCTGGTTCTCCTTCGGCAACAGGAGCCTTCTTCTTTTGTCTTTTGGACATATTTTCTTTGTGACAATCACCTTGTCATAAACACAGTATGTTCTTAGACCTTTTAAGCTTTTAGCAAGTGTTTTAGTAATGAAGAAAAACTGTATCAACCTACTTACCTCTTCCATATGCATTCTCAAAAATAAACTATACAGAGTATTAATGCATGAAAAGAAAAAATGACAAGGCAAAAGAAACTCCTGCAAGTTGTGTTTTAAAATCCTCTAAGTCCACCGTTTGTAACTAAGAACACAACCCTGATAGAAAAACTCTTCATTTAATCCGGGATGCATTCGAACTAATCTAAATCCTCCGGTAAAAGCATGAACCACACTATAATTACAAATAATCCTCAAGCACGAGACCCTATACTATGTTATTCAATGCGGAACATCTTAACTTGAACAAAATATTGAAAACCCCCCCGCCATCCCATAAAATAGGGTAAATGCTTGCAAATAGTTTAAAAGACTCCCCAGATGGCCATGAATAACCAAAGAATGGGTGGTGCAGACAGTGTAATGCTTGTCTGCACCAACCCCTTAGTCTTTTGGATTGGAATAAAACAATCATAACGGCTAAAAAATGTAGGCTAAAAAAAAACCCCACCGCTAAAGAAAACCATCAAACTAGCTATTCTGCCTTACAACAATAAGCATACCACGAGGATAAATATTCTTTCTAAATGGATAATGACACAACTACGGGAAAACCTAACCAGGGAAAACCATGGTTCTCAAAATGACCAATAAAAATAAAAAAATAGGAAACCATGGTTTGCCTACATGGAAAAAAGCTGTGCAGTCGACGTGATGACCCAAAAACCTCCACGATAGCACGCCAACGAGTGAAATCCAGACGGCTGGGCATGCTAAATAGCTCAATCGACAAGGACGGGAGCAGATGCGATTTTCAACAAGGATAATAATAAAAAAAATGCTCCACCTCTATATATAACCCTCGGTAAAAGAAATAGTGGGAAAACCCTATTGGCGATCGAAAGCTCTAAACGTTAGGCGGATAGTTCAATAGGCAGCCGTAATGGCGAGAAACAAACAAACTGTGGGTCCCGCGATAACATAAAACCCGTTGACAGTCAGAAGCTCTAAACACTACGGGTCGGCGACTCAAACCTCAATGTTTCTGCAGTGTCGACGATGCAAGCCTAAGCACTGCCACGGTGTCAATAATTTCGAGCACTAAACGCTGTCGTAGTGTCGATGATTGTTATTCATCGACGATCGAAAAAACTAAACACTAACGCATCAAAATTCAAACCACAACACATTTCATGGTGTCGGCGATACAAAGGACAAACCCTCCGATCCAATCCCAGAACTCATTTCGATAGCGATAAAAAACAAGTCATTTACAGCCAAAAAGGGTTTAAAAAATAAAACCAAAGGAGATAAAGGCCACATATCGGTGAGAAACAAAACTATCCATCAAGACGTTCGTCGTTTCCCTTCCATAACATCAGTGGCACAGAGGACTAATGCCCCTAATCCTTCGTCAATTGACCTCCGACAGTGATAAAACGAAATCATCGAAAAATCAAAAAACGTTAAGTGTTCAAAAAACAAAAGACTCCTTGGCTGGGCAATGGTAATACTAGTTCATTTAACCTTCGAAACAACGGAAACAAACAATCAACTAATCCTCCAACCTCCCAAAGATCAATTTTAAGTGGAAAAAATGGGCTTCCAGGACAGCTTCAAAGAAATCAAACAAACTTGAGCCAGATAAAATCAAAAGGAGGGTCCAATTTTTTTCAAAAATTTAGGAAAAGGTTGCAGCTTGGTGACTACCTGGTGAACACAGATCTCTGGACAATTTTTTCTTTGAGCAACAGACTGTTTGGACGCTACCAACATGCTGAATTCTTCTAGATGTACGGATTTCCAAATGGTAGATGTATGCACTTTAATCATTGATGATAGTCCAATTTAGGGAAAATGGAATCCAAGATTTCAAAGTCTAGATAACTCTTTTGAGGCTAGGAATATGAGTTTCATTTACCTTTGCCTTTGGGTAGCTACCAGCTTAGACACCACAGGATTGTAACATATGGTAAACACAAATATTCGTTTGTTCCTCATTCCCATGCCATTTTTCACTTTTGTGCTTTTGGACTTTTGTTCTTTCTTTTGAGTCCTCCTTTTTGCCTTCTTTCTGAAATTTTTAATTCAGGTTCCTCTATCCATAGTGTCCTTTTGTGTGAGAGATATATTTAATTTTCAGCTCATGGATGGAGAAGAACTTTGGCAATCTTGTACTAATATGGTTCAGTACTTTGTTTTGATACATATTACTTTCTTAGGAGATTTTGACTCTTATTTGCCTTTTGGCTTTCAATTCCTGGCATGGGATCATTTAAATATAATATACTATTTACCATGCTTCCTCTCGATGGGTCTTTTGCTGTCACCCCCTAAGACATTTTTAATGTGAGATGGATGGAGCCTCGAAATAGTATTCCAGACCTTTTGATCCTGAGTTATTTTACAAGGATTAAGTAGGACTTCAATGTGTTCATATCCATTTAGGAAAACTACTAAACTAGAAGAAGTTCTTTTAAATAAATCAGTAGTAGACAGTGTTATAATCAAGGATTTTAGTTAATACAGAATTCTGATGAACTCCATGCAACCAAAAGTTGTGCCTCTTTATTAAAATCAATCAAACTCTAACTAAAACAAACAAAATAAAATAAATAAAAAATAAAACAAACCAATCAGTTTATTTATGTACAAGATAACCAAGAAATAAAAATCAAGAAAAATAAGGTTTGAGAACTAAACCATTAACTGGTAAGTTCTCTTCCCACCCCTGTAAATATTGAAACTTGTAAGTTGAGGGGCCAAGCTTTTCTGCAATTTGAAAAGGGCCTATCCATAATTGTTGAAACTTAGTTTGCTTTCCCTTTTCATCATGCGGATGATTCCACTTAAGAACCAGATCTCCCACTTCGAATTATTTGTTTCTAGCTTTATGCTTATCAAACTAACGTTTCACTACTTCCTGTTGATGCTTAAATCGTTCTTTGGCTTTGGACCTAGACTCTTCCGAGTTCAAAATATTATAGATTCTAATCTGTAGGATTTCATTATCGGTACCTCTAGATTCTTGAGCTATTATGGAAGATGGTAACAGAATGTTGGGAGGAGGAATAGCTTCTTTTCCATAAACAAGAGTGTATGGTGACACACCTAAGGTATTCTTGGGTGTGACTCTATCAGCCCAAAGAGCATTAGGTAATGCTAAATGCCAACTTCTATGATTTTCTATCACAGTTTTCTTTAGAATTCTAATCAAATTCTTATTTGTAGATTCTGCCAAACCATTTCCCTGTGGGTAATAGTTTGCAGAATAATGCAACTTTATTCCTCTTTCATTAGCAAATGTAGTTAATCTCATAGAAGAAAAGTAAGTAGCATTATAAAAAACCAGGGAAATTGGAACCCCAAACCTGGTCATAATGTGATCTTGTAAGAAATCCATGACTGCATCTTCATTCACTTTGCGTAATGGAATGGCCTCGACCCATCTGGTGAAGTAGTCAGTTGCCATGAAAATGTATTTGTGATGCAAGGAAGAATTTGGGTTTATCTCTCCAATGATATCAATCCCCCATTTTTTGAATGGTTCTATTTTCATCACTGGTTTTAAAGGCCATGCTGCCTTAGCTTGTCTTCCACCACCTATTTGACAAACATCACACTTTCTGACATGAGCATGAACATCCCTAAATAATGTAGGCCAGTAATATCCGGCTCTGAGAATCTTATGGGCTGTTGTATCTCCAGAAAAATGACCTCCTACAGGCCCATCATGAAATTCTGTTATGACCTTCTTTACATCTTCTTATTCTAAGCATCTGAGAAAAACTCCATCATAATTATTTCTAAATAATACTCCATCAATGATATGATATGAAGCTAATTTAAGGCGTAATGCTCTTCATTGTTTGGAATTCCAATGTTTTGGCAAATATCCTTCTTGAAGTTAATGAACTAAGTCTCAGTACTAGGAATCTGGAGCTGTGAATAGAGGACATACATCCACCATTTGTAACTCAGCTTCATTGTCCCAACTATTTTCTTCATTGTCTTTACCTTCAGCCATTAGTATACACAATCCTTGCCCTTTTACTATGGATGTTGGTTTGAACTCAAGATCATATTCTTGTAAGGTTGTTACCTAGTTGCCTCTTCTTTCTCCTAATTCCTTTTGTACAAAAAGAGATCTTACAGCTGGGTGTGGAACTATTACCTTAGTACAGTTCTTAAGTATGTATGGCTTGAATTGCTTTACCGCTTTGAAAAATGCATAAGCTTTTTTATCAACAGCTAGATAATTCAATTCAGCTCCCTGCAGACCAGTGTTCATAAATGATATGGGGTACTCATCTCCCCCGTCTTCCTTCTGTGTAAGCACCGCTGCCAATGAATCATCGGATGCAAAAGTGTACAGGATAAAATCTTTTTTGAAATTCAGACTTTTGAGTGATGGTGCATGAGCAATAGATATTTTTATATTACTGAATGCATTCTTTTCCACATCAGTCCATTTAAATTGTACACTTTGTTTAACCATCTGCTGCAAAGTTTTGACAATTTGAGCAAAATTTGGTACAAACCTTTGCACAAAATTAATTGTCCCCATGAATGATTGCTTACCTTTTTTGCTATGGGGTAAAGGGATCTATTCTATGGATTTAATCCTTTCTAGGTCTATGGAGATCCCTTTCTTAGAAACAACGTGATCCAATAGATTTCCTTCTATGACCGTAAACACACATTTCTTAGGATTCAGTGAAATACCATATTTCCGACAACGCTCGAAAATTTGTTTAAGATGGAATGCATGTTCCTCTCTCTTTTTTGAAAATATTGTGACATCATTGAGATATACCACAACACTACAACCAATCAGACCGCGGAAATCTATATCCATGGCCCTCTAGAAAGTAGCTCCATCATTTATGAGTCCAAAGGGCATTCTCCTATAAGCAAAAGTTCCCCATTTGGTTCTGAATGTGGTTTTAAGCCTATCCTCTTCAGCTACTAATACTTGATTATAGCCAGAGAATCCACCTAATAATGAAAACAATTTAGAACCTGAAACCATCTGCAATATTTGCTCCATGGATGGGACTGGATAGTTATCTTTATCTGACGCACGATTGAGGTTTCTGAAATCTACACAAAGCCTGATTTCTCCTGACTTTTTCCTTACTGGCACCAAATTCGAAGCCCATTCAGAATGTCTGACTTTGATTATAATTTTAGCATCCAACAATTTTTTCACTTCACTTTGAATTAAAGGTTCCAGCTTTGGATGCATCTTCCTCAAAGGCCGTTGGTAAGGCTTGACTCCAACTTTAATAGGGATGACATGTTGTATGATCTTTGTGTCATACGTTTTAAGCTCTTCATATGTCCAGGAAAACACATCTTTGTACTATTTGAAAAGACTAATGAACTTACCCCTTTCGCCTGGACAACAACACTTTCCCAAATTTACATATCTAAGTTCAGCTTCAGTCCCCAAATTTATTAGCTCAAATTGCAAGGATGAGCTATGAGTCTTGACATTCACTGTCTTTCTGAACTTGTTGTTTAAGTCAAACATTAGTTCCAAGGTCCTGACTCCCTTAGGAATAAAATTCCCAAATTTTAATTCTGCTTGATGTTCTCATCATCTATTATTGCTCCTTTAAAAGCCTCATCACTCATCAAGCATTCCAAAATTTGTTGATCATCATCAAAAACCCGTAGATTGGTGATCATATTCGGAACAGAAGGCCTGAAAAGTAATTCAATAGAGCGTCTATTATTAGAAGGTACTAGCCTTGCAGTTGAGGTACCAATAAATGAGTTGCTGCATTCTTTAATCTAGGAATGGACACAATATTGAAAGCATAAAAATTTATAAGCAAATCCCAAACTTCATTTTGATAGGCTTTTAAATGTGGTGAAATACAGTGTATCTTATTTCTAATTTGCTTAACAACAATTTCAGAGTCTCCATATACTTTCAGATTTTTCACTTTCAGTTCTATTGCCTTTTTAAGTCCCTGAACTAGTGCTTCATACTCGGCTGTATTTTTTTTTACATTCGAACTCTAATCTACAAGAAAGAAAGAAAATTATTTTTTCTTGGATCAATTAAGACACAGCCAGCTCTTGATCCTTCCAATGTTTTAGATCTATCAAAATAAAGGGCCCAAAAACTATCTACTTCTACTGAAATTGAATTAAAAACTACATATGAAACTAAATCTACTATTTTATAGTCAATCTCACCAGCCCATGAAAATCGAAGGAGATCGGACTGAGTGTCAGGTATATTGCTGGCTTCTTCATCTTGGTAATTTTCCAATTCCAATTCAATGAAGTAATTTCCCAACACAGAGTTTACTGGCTCATTCTTTCCCTCTAACTGAGTAACATTGTATTTCATTTGAGGCTCTCTTACTACTTTTATCTAATTGGGACTTCCTTTATGAGGCAACCATAAATGTGACCAATCTGATGCGAAGTATCCATCTAGCCTTGCCGACCAGTCTCGACTCAAAACAAGTCCATAAGCATCAGGTATGTCTGCTACTACAATGTCGATGTACTGACATACCCTCTCATCTGCAGATAAGTGAACCAGAACATCTTCCATTTCCCCGATTACTTTCATAGCTATCCTATCTAACTGAAGAACCTGCCAAGTAGATGGTTTAGGTTTTCCATTGATTTTCTTGCAGAATTAAAGTGGCATAACATTGAATGATGCTCCTGAGTCTACTAAACAGTTGTGCACATTATAGTTGAAAATCTCAAAAGTTAGGAGAAATGCTGGGGTTTTATACTTAGATTTACCTCCCACACTTGCTTCACCAATTTCTTCTTCAGGTTGGTTGTCAGTGGGAAGCTCTTCTTCTGGTACCTCAAGTGCTTTTAACAGTTTCTCTTTCTGTTGAGGTACATTACACATTTCAAACAATGATATATTTTCCTTAGCCTTTTTAATGTCTTCTACAATATCATACCCCATCTCAGGTTCTTTGAGATTTTTCTTGACATTATCAACCTTGTCTTAAATAGGCTTAACAAGCATGTTAATTTTCTTTGGATTTTGACTTGAAATGGTAAATTCATGTATTTTAACAGTTGTAGTGTTCTTTTGTATCTTCTTCATATTTTCTTGAAGTTTCTTGATCTTAGGAAGTATTGACTTGTCTTCTTTTAACAAACTCTGACTTCTTGTTGTCACATTGGTTTCTGATGTTCCCTCTTGTTTCAGAGAATCTTCTTCTTCTGTATCAAACATTGAGACACAATCCCATAAAACCAGAGTATCCTCCTCTTGTTTCTCTGTAGATTGATTATCTTTTTCTTCCTCTTTACCAGTTTCTGTCAGTTTGGAATCCAATAATTGATTCATTACCAATGTCATAGAGTTTATCCATTGGGGGCAATTCTTCTCAGAATGAGGCTGTTGATGAAAAGTACAAAAATTATCCATGCCTACATCAATTAAATTCATTGTTGTAGGACTATGTGGAGGAGGCTTAGGTTGACTGTTGTCTTCCCTTTTCTTATAATAAGGCTTATATGATTTGTGATCCTCTTTTTCCTTCTCTAAATCTATCATTTTGTTGGATAACTTTTGCATCATCTTCAACATCCCTTCAAAATCCTCTGAACACTCATCCTTAGGTTTAGTCAGTAATAAAGGTTTCTTGCTTCCAAAAGTCTTTTCTTCCGACTGCAAATGATAATTTTCTATGCTTTCCATCTCAGCCTCCACCTTCTCAGCTTCTTCATAAGTTTCTGCTAATGTAGGTCTCACTGATCTCTTGGCAAACATGGCTAGATTAGGCCTAAGGGCTGACGTATAGTATTCTATCAGAGCATTTTCATATGGCTTATTTACGGCAGTAAAATTGTTTAGGTAAGCAGCAAATATTTGAGTAAAATCATGTACTTTTTCTTTTCTTTCTTTCTTTAGAGCACATAACCCCTTCATTAAGGACGCATGAGTTTTCTGAACTGCATATTTAGTTCTAAACATTCTCTCAAATGTGTTCCAATCCATGATTGAATTTGCAGGAAATGCAAAATACCATGAGGCTGCTTTTCCTTTCAGAGTGTGGGGAAACAATATACACACTACATATTCATGCTCCCCAGCTCGTAATCCTTCTATAGCCAGGTAAAAACTTTGTAAATGATCATCTACCAAAACTCCTTCACCTGGTTCAAAATTGGTTAGCATATTGTCAAAACCTTGAGGCAAATCATGCAAGGGAGGTGTCAAATTTAAAGGTGACCTAGATCTCCAAGCAGGCGGTGGAGGTGGTTGGTTTGCATTTACATGAGCCATGATTCTGAGTGGAGAATGAGGTTGTGACTGAACAAGGGTCCGACAAGGTGAATAGTAAGGTGAATCTAGATCCAATTGATTCAAAGGTTGGTAAACTTCTTGTAAGGCTGCTTCTACCAGTTCTTCAAGATCTTCTACCAACACTGAGTATTCCAATTGAGGGCGATCTTTCTTTTGATGCTCTCTTCTAGGTAAGACAGAAATGATAGGTAATCCTGCAATCTTTTTCGCAGATGCCCTAGTGATTCTTCTTAAATCATCAACCACTTCGTTATCTACAGGATATAGATACCCTTTCTCTTTATCTTCAGGAGTGGATTTGTGAAACAAACTACTTTCAGAACTGTCATTGGTGGAGTGATTTTGAGGAAGTGAGCTTCCTCGGCCAGCCATGCACTGGTGGCCCTCCTTCTAGTGCCAAAAACTGTTGAGGCCTGGAAAATCGCAGGTAACAACAGTTAGGGATTCTCCCCAATAAACGTTCCCAACTAGCCCATTGCTATTTGGTATGGGGAATCCGTCCGGTTTATGGTCCGGCTACCGTAGGTCAAGTAACAAATTAAAGGTTTTACCAGTTATGGCCTGATCCACCTTATATTTTTTTAGTTTTTGTGTTTAATTTATGATGTGCAAGTGCCTATCTAAAAATGCAAATTGATAGAGATAACAAGGAGTGTCACAATCTGATGCACAGGTTCTTACCTCTCGTCTTACCTCTCTCGCATCTAAATCACAAACAATCAGAAAATAACTACAACTAACTAACCTATCCCCAAGGAGCAAAAATTATTAGTTATAAATGAATAATGTATTTATGTGCATGTATTAAGAAAAATTACAGATAATTGTTACTTATTTTAGAACACATGAACATTAATAGAAATATGGACAACAAGATAGCTAATTGTTTATGACAACCTTCATTACTCACAGTGGAAATTTCATAGAATAAATTATAAGACATTCATAACATAAACAGAAATGAAATGAGTTAGAATGATCTCACAGTTAATGGACCTAAGCTGAAAATGAAATAGTTCACATTCAACTGATCCATAGCAAAGCATTTGAAACATTCCACCAAAATTTCTCCAGCAAAAACTTGTAACTCTTTATTGCAAAAGGAAGTAGTTCTTCTTACAATATACTCTCAAAAATTGCTTGGGAAAGAAGTCCCTTCTACATCTAAACTCTCCTATATTTATACAAAAAAGAAAAACCTTTGGGCTACCCCTCAATGACTTTTGGGCTTCCCCAACCTCTCAATCCCAAAATTTTGTCTTGTAGTAAGTGCTCATAATTTATACAATATATTACATTTTAAATCAAAATTTTATAGAACACTTTATGAAGATGGGCCCGCTCGGTCATTTATGAACTTTTCCATGCCTGGCCCTCTACTGCTATGCCTTCAAAATTAGAGGGTTCAAGAAAACGGATATTTATCTCATACTTAGCAGCCTAATTCTTAACTACTCCTATTCTCGCTGGACTCAGGAAAAACTATTCTTCTAGTAAGTGGATACTTATTGCTACATGAGCCACTGCATTCTTCAGAATCTGTTCATCTAGATCCTTGATTTGTTGGATCTCTTGCTCGTCTTCCTGATACCTATTCTGTAGATGTTCTATGAACAACTCATGTTCTGGTATCGCATCCAATCTTTTTTCTGTAGAAACCTGGAATCTATTGTATGTGACCAACACTCTTCTATAGTATTCAACACATAATCCTCTCGTTTTCTTTACAGTTTTCTTGAATTCTTCTGCAGTATTGATTGCAAACTCCAATAAATCATAATATTGCTTTAAACTCTGTCAATCTTTAACTGGTAGCTCTGCAGGAGGTTCCTCATTTGTTTCTATCCACACTATTCTTCTCATCAAGATATCCATAATCTCTTGAGATCTATCTATAAAATAAGACGTAGTATCCAAAATCTATTCTAATCTACTATCTATTTGCAAAATCTTACATATTTCTTCCTCAACACACATTTAAAAATGGTGGATTTTCCTTCTCTGAGTGAGAACATGTTCTTTTAAAGGCTGGAAGTCTGTCTTCTGTTCTATAGCATCCTTCAGTGATGCTGTCAATGAAGCATTATGTTCTTCCAAGGCTGCCACCTGTATTTGATATTGTTTTTCTCTTTCTTCTGTGTTGGCCTTCTCCACTTCTAACTCAATAATTCTGCTTTGTAACTGGTCCTTTTCTGTACTCAGAGTTTCATAGGACACCTGGAGGTCATCTTTCTCAGTCTTCAACACTTGATGCTCTAGCTGTAGCCTTTGTAATTCTGTTAAGTTGTTTTGAGCATCCTTCTCCGTTTTATCTATAGAAAATTCTAAAGCCATCTTACTTTCCTAACGAGTCTGGAGTTCTATCTTTGAAGTCCTCACTTCATTTTGGATGTCCTCATATTTCCTCTTCAACTTATGACCTTCATCCCTCTCTCTCTTTAGTGTTTCTTTTAATTGAGCTGCGTTATTTCTTGATTGCTCGAGATCCATCATCAGCCTGTCTACATTATCTTCAGTAGATTGGGTTAACACCACCCCAGCTCTTGCTGTCAATCCTGGATCTGCATCTGTCTCATACACCAAAGTCTTGTCAGTTATCATCTTTCCTGATTGTCCTCTTGTTTCAACCTTTTTCTCGGTTCTTTTAACAATCCTTTTCTTCTCCTTGTCATAGAAAATGGTGCTGAAATAAAGGATCTCTTCCCCTTCTTGCTACATGAAAGGGGTCAAATTCATTCCAGAAAACACAGCTTGCCCTTGAGTGCTGCCAGAAGCTACAGCAGGCTCCTGGGGATCAGGATGATCTTGTCCAATCCCTTGATATGTATGATCATGTGCCCCCTCTGTATCCATTTGTTCAGTAGTTTGTTGGTCTTTCTTAGATCCTGTTAATCTCATACCTTCACTTTCTTCTTGTTTTTTCTTTATCTCTGCTTCTTCATTCCTCTTTTTCTCCTCCTCTTCCTTCTTTGTTGCTTCCTCTACAGCTCTCTATATTCCTTCTTCTTCGTTCTTCAGCCAACTCTCTGCCTCTTGTGTTAGCCTTCTAGCATATTCTTCCCTCGTTTTGGCCTCTTCTTCTTCAGCTATCTTAGTCTTCTGTGTAGTTTTGCCTTTTCCGCCCATAGTAGTGATTTTCTGTTTAAATCTCTTCTTTAAGGTAGTCATATTCTTTGCACTACTGAACATTTCCTCATCCTTGTCCCAGAAGTTGGTATACTCAAAATGAATGTTTGCCTCCTTGTAGTGTTCTGCTATCTTATTCCGGGAGTCATTCCTGTGAAAGTTCATCTCACCACAATGGAAGTGCTCCAGCTCCTGCATGAATTTTGCAGTCTGTTTTACCTTTGAAAACTTATAACTCCCTAGCCAGAAAGGTATGGCAGGATATGCTTCCTTTTTATGCTCGAACAAGAAACTCCCGAGACCATCAAGATATACCTGCCTAACTACCTCTTTATGCAGCACATAATTAGTGGCATATTTAGGGAGTAGAGAAGGTGCCCTGGAGCCACCATACATTCTGATATACATTCCTTCCTCAGTTAAATAATAGTCTCCCTATTTCTCAATGACTTTAAATGCTTCTTTGGACATGCAGTTGCATTCGGTCAGGAAAATTAGAGTGTACAGAGGCATGATAAAGTGTTCACATATTTCTCTATAGTAGCTATAGTATTTGTGTGCCCAAAATAATTTATATGAAGTGTAAACCGGGGTCCTGTCCCTATCCCAATTACACCTCAAGGATGGAAAAGACTGGGTACATAGTATACAGTCAACTAGGATAGAGCTCATGTAGAACTATGACTTCTTCTGAGACACCCCTCCCAAAGATGAAGATATGCATGCTGAGAGGCTATTGGACACTATGTTTTCCCAATTGAATATGGTTCCTTGAGTGGCCAGATAGAAAATAATTGGTATCCATCCCAATTTGAAGCTTTTTCTGTGAGCTCTCCCAAAAATACTATTCAACATTAGTGCAATAAATCTATAAGGAGTTCGGAGAGTGGATGTATCATATTCTCCTGATGGCCTGGTTCGAAAGTTCTTCCCCAATATCATCATTCTTTTTATTGTTTCTACCAAGTCCATAGCTGTCTCTTTCAACCAGCTTTCTGTTAAGTAAATCTTAGCAGGAGGCAGATGATATGCCATGGAGACATAAGTAGGGTTGTATGCATTATAGCCCTATTTAGCAGTATTTTCCAGGATCATCGTAGTTACATCTGCCCTAGGAAGAATCCAACCTATCACCTTTGAGCACGGGAACAACTCAGGTCTTGTGGCTACTTTCATTAGAGTAGATTTCTCAATGTTTGCATAAATAGTCAGCTCTTCAAATCCTGCATCAGGAACATTTTGATTTGCAATCATCCTATATATTTCACCCCATTTATAATCTGGTTAGACCCCGGTGGTAGCTTTGGTATCTTCATATATGTATTCCACCTTGGTGATGATTTCAACCTCTGGTTCTCCTTCGGCAACATGAGCCTTCTTCTTTTGTTTTTTGGACATATTTTCTTTGCGACAGTCACCCTATCATAAACACAGTATGTTCTTAGACCATTTAAGCTTTTAGCAAGTGTTTTAGTAATGAAGAAAAAATGTATCAACCTACTTACTTCTTCCATATGCATTCTCAAAAATAAACTATACAGAGTATTAATGCATGAAAAGAAAAAATGACAAGGCAAAAGAAACTCCTGCAAGTTGTGTTTTAAAATCCTTTAAGTCCACCGTATGTAACTAAGAACACAACCCTGATAGAAAAACTCTTCATTTAATCCGGGATGCATTCGAACTAATCTAACTCCTCTGATAAAAGCATGAACCACACTATCATTACGGCTAATCCTCAAACACGAGACCATATACTGTGTTCTTCAATGCGAAACATCTTAACTTGACCAAAATATTGAAAACCCCCTGTCGTCCCATAAAATAGGGTAAATGCTTGCAAATAGTTTAAAAGACTCCCCAGACGGCCATGAATAACCAAAGAATGGGTGGTGCAGACAACATAACGCTTGTCTACACCAACCCCTTAGTCTTTCGGACTGGAATAAAAAAAACCATAACGGCTCAAAAATACAGGCTCAAAAAAACCCCCACCGCCAAAGAAAACTGTCAAACTAGCTATTTTTCCTTACAACAATAAGCATACCGCGAGGATAAATATTATTTCTAAACAGATAACAACAAAACTACGGGAAAACCTAACCAGGGAAAACCATGGTTCTCAAAACAACCAATAAAAATAAAAAAAGAGGAAACCGTGGTTTGCCTACCTGGAAAAATGCTGTGAAGTCAGCGTGATGACCCAAAAACCTCCATGATAGCACAACAACAAGTGAAATCCGGATAGCTGGGAACGCTAAACAGCTCAATCGACAAGGACGGGATTAGACGCGATTTTCAACAAGGATAATAATAATAAAAAATTCTCCACCTCTATATATAACCCTCGGTAAAAGAAACAGCGGGAAAACCCTATCAGCGATCGAAAGCTCTAAAAATCGGGTGGATAGTTCAATAGGCAGCCGTAACGGTAGGAGACAAACCAACTGCAGGTCCCGTGATAACATAAAAACCATCGGCGGTCAGAAGCTATAAACACTACAGGTCGGTGACGCAAACCTCAATGTTTCTGCTGTGTCGAAGATGCAAACCTAAGCGTTGTCGCGGTGTCAGTAATTCTGGGCACTAAACGCTGCTGTAGTGTCGGTGATTGTTATGCAATGCCGATCAGAAAAACTAACCACTAACGCATTAGAACTTCAAACCACAACACATTTCTTAGTGTCGGTGATACAAAGGAAAAGCCCTCTGATCCAATCCCGGAACTCGTTCTGATAGCGATAAAAAACAAGTCATTTACAGCCAAAAAGGGTTTAAGCAATAAAACCAAAGGAGATAAAGGCCACATATCGGCGAGAAACAGAACTGTCCATTGGGACGTTCGTCGTTTCCCTTCCGAAATGTCAGCGGCATAGAGGACTAATGCCTTGACTCCTTCGTCAATTGACCTCTGACAACGATAAAACGAAATCATCGAAAAATAAAAAAACGTTAAGTGTTCAAAAAACGAAAGACTCCTCGGCTGGGAAATGGTAATACTAGTTTAGTTAACCTCCGAAACAACGGAAACAAACAATCAACTAATCCTCAAACCTCCTAAAGATCAATTTTAAGTGGAAAAACTGGGCTTCCAGGACATCTTTAAAGAAATCAAACAAACCTGAGCCAGATAAAATCAAAAGGAGGGTCCAAAATTTTTCAAAATTTTAGAAAAAGGTTGCAGCTGCAACAGGTGGGAATGATACTTGTCTTTGTTATCAGAAATTAATTAATTTATATTTGAAGCATCATATGTGGTTTTGGGGTCGAATAGGTATCCAACAGAACTCCATGAATTTACTAGTAGTTTTGAGGTTCCAACCCCCAATGGTAGATGACTCCAAATAGATCCAAATGCTCTCGAATTGTACCAAAAGGTGTATGAGTGATATAATATATTAATTATAATGTTTAGGGATGTATTATTTCCTTCCCATTACTTCTATAATCCTATCAAATTTTGAATAAGATAGATGCTTTAACTAGCAATTTTGGGGCTCAAATCCCCCGTCGGGGTGAATGATAGAAATGGCTTCCCAAGTGTGCTGCAACCCACTTGAATTATCAAATTGAAGAATGGGATATGTAGAATAAATTATCAGAGACTCATATACATAACCAATCGACCTCCCATGGCTGTTATCACTTCCTTCAATCAGATATAAAAAACTAGTTTTGGACCCTTGGGGAAACGAGATGTAGTTTGTTCCAAATGATATAAAATTTGACCCAATGGTCAAATATTCTCAGTTACTGAACATGAAGCCCATAGTCTACATTAATTACAGTTCATTCATTCATAAATCATTAATTGTGCACAAATATATTCGATTCCATCAAGATTGCAAGGGTTTACAACAAGGTATTGGGGAAATGGCACTGTTTCTTCAATATTGGACAATAATACATGAGATATCTTGGCCTTTTGACATGAGATATTTCTGAACTTTAAATATATATCATTTACATCAGAATAAAAAATATAGGAGCAAGAGAAGCTCCCTCAAAGAGATGTATATCTCACTAAGTGTGACTCACTCCATAGAGCTGAAAGATGGTGGGAAAACTTGAGATGAATGGAAGAACAAGCTCATATTGAGATGTACATGAGCTTCTGGTAGCTTGCACATGTAACTTATGACTCCATTGAAGCTCCTTGAAATATCTAAGTGGCATCTCCAAATCACCAATTAGGATGGGAATCTTTCACCCTCGAAATTGGCTAAGGCAAGGAACTAGTCATCCACTAGTTCTCTCTTCACAAACCCAAATTCATCAAATGATAAAAAATATTCTTCTCATGGATGATCCCTGTATTTTATAAAAAATATTGGTATTCTAAGGTTCCAAATCCATCCATAAACCAAATCCAAGTCAAATTGGTGTGGTTGTTCATGCTATGCCATGTGGCCTCTCTCTTCACCTTCCCTCTTCTCCCAAATTCGAGTAGGATCCTATTGCCCTTCTCCAACTCCCAAATTCGACCTCTAAGATGCTTTATTCAAGCCTGACATGTTAGTAGGTCAGCCTTCAGATCTAACTTGTGTCATAATTGTAATAGACTCTCCATCATTGGTGTCATAGATGTCATAAATGTAAGGGGAATCTAGCCAAGTATCCATGAAACTTCCATTTGGGTCTTCCTCTCCCATGTAAGTTACAATTAATCCCAAATTCGACCTATTAAGTATATGGAAAAGTATATTTACCTTATAATACATCCAAAAACATTAGGATTCCCATATATTCAAGATTGCAAGAGGAGGATGCCATGTGGCACCAATTTTCTAGCTTGTGTGGGCCCCATAGTCTCCATGCTCCATTGCCACTTCAATTTTCTCTTGTATTTATTTAATAAGATACATTATTAAATATTTATCCTCTTCTAATGTCTAAACATCATATATTATCCCCGTTATTCCAAATCTCAAAGCTTCCACCCCCAACCTAGGAAACTAGTGATTTTCCTCCTTTGCAATTATTTGACTTTTTAACATCCATTTGAAAACATTCATGAATATGGAAAATGTGATTTGGCCATTGTGACCCAATGCAAAATTTGGTACATTACAGGTCATATAATATTATTGTTGGAATTCAAACTTTGAAAGGATTTGTTGAATCCCTAGGGATTCTTGACTTGCATTAACCACGACATAATACTTTGCTTATACTAAATAAAGAGCAAGAGCATGTTGTTTCTTACAATCCCAAGTGTCAGGTCTAGAAAAAGGATTGAAAACATAACTTGCAGTAGAATTCCAATAATCAAGGTCATGAGCCCAATCTGAATCAGTGAAACCAACCAACAAAGGAGTCCACCCTAAATAGTAATGAATCCCAAACTTAACAATACCCCGAAGAATCTAAAGTATCTGTTTTGTTTATTTCCAATGACTCTCATGGGGAATTTGCATATATCAGAAAACAATACCAACAAAAAAGTAAATATCAAGATGGGTATGATTTAAGTCCAAAATATTGTCAGCTAACCAACGATAGAAGGTATCATCTATTGGACACGATAGCACATTGAGAGGGGGGTGGGTGAATCAGTGTGTCGCAACTTTTAACTAATTTAAACTTCTCAAAACTTAAACTGAAATCATCAATTGCTTATTACCAAGTGCATCAACTTTAACCAATCTAATCATCATCATGGATCATAATAGACACATTGCAAGATAATTTTTGTAAACTTTATTATATCTAATTTGATATTGGTTACATTTAAGGCCACAACATTGGGGTCTACATCATCTTCAACTGATTGAGAAGAACCAACTTCTATTCCAAGACCCTGCTTGGTTTTTCTTTGTTCCAACTAAGAAAGGGTGTGCAAGACCTAACTTGAAATTACAACCAAATTCTTGTCACATCACATTTCATCTGCCACTTGTCATTGGCTTTGTCATATTAATCTGCTCTGTCAAATCAAATTCTAGTCATCAACCTACCACTTCTTCTTCCACATAAATCTATCCATAGTCATGCTATCAATCTATTCATTAACATGTCATTAACCTGTTCACAATCTAGGGTTTGTTATTCATGTTTTTAAAAGCGTCAAGTCACCACAGATTTTGTTCATGCCCATATCAAAGCTTCGTGTACAAGAGTTTGTTGAATGCTTCAAATCATCAAAGTTTTAACCAAAGAAATATGCTCAAAATACATCTCATTCATATACACTATCCATGCCAAGTTTATTGTGGGTGTCATCATCCCGTCTGTTGTTGTGGTAACATAAGAAAAGATAAAGAGAAAAGCTTCACCAATTGTCTATTGCTTGGATCATTCTAGGTACTCAGTCTGCTCACCCAAAAATCAAAGCTCTATATTACTCCAATACTAAATTTAATTTCTCGAGTGTTTGTAAAACATAAAAACTTTTTGTTGCCATCGAACTACAAGTCTGCTGCCACTGAATTATAAGTCTACTACCACAATACATTCTTCACTCGAAAATAAGAGAAACATAGAAAGAACTTCATTTAGACCGCGATTACTTTAGTAGACTGTACATACTCGAAACTCAGAAAAATCAAAGACTTAAAAAAAAAAAATTGTTGCTCTTTTCCTCTCCTATGGCTATCTTAGTGCACCAGTAAACCCCCGAAATTTAGAGAACTTATTACCCACGAATTCTTCACTATGTTTTGTGTAAATCAATATTGTATATATATATAAATCATGGAGCAAACAATAATTACTTTAGTTAGTCAACCTGCCCTTTTTTGTCTTTTTAATTAATTATTTTGATTGTAATTTAAGTAATTTGCCCCTTTTATCAGGATGGCCGGCTTGTTGAAGGGTTTGATTTGTCTTTGTGAGAGTTGACTTTTCAATGGATGGAGTGCAACGTAAAGAAGGGATTCCTCACCATTTACAAGGACTTCTCCAAGGTTAAACATTTATTAACTTTTACTTGCATTTCTCCAAGATATCTTCAACATCATCAAACCTATGTCATCAAGGTATAAATGGCTTCAAATAAGCACATCCTCAAGTTGTATCATGGAACATCCACACCATCAAGATTTAAGAACCTCATATCATCTAGCTATGGCATGTCATCATGTATTTAATCAAGGTCCTCTTCATGGAATTTAATCCCATCGTCAAATGGTAGCAAGTACCAACATCAAGCAATCAAGTGTGTCCAAGTGCCATCATGCCACTTCTCATGCACTAGGATCATCTCTAAGGCTTCCAAGACCCCATCAAGCCACTGATAACCATACAAACCACAAATGACCACATAATGGGTCATTTAGCTCATTCATGCCATATCATCAATATTTATGACTCCTAAATGGATTCAATGGCCAAGATATCATGTTATCAACATAAGTTTGTATTCAACCTTTATCACTCCTTTGTCCCCTTATCACTCCTTTTTCATTAATGGATGTCATCAATGGAAAACTATGTTGAACATCGTCTACTCTGGGTGTAGTGCAGGTGGTAGAAATTTTGTTGGTATTTTTTTTCTGAATCCCTCCTCCCGGTCAAGCGGAATCCCTCCAGCATCAATGATTCAAGCAACGAGGAGGACAGTAGAAACACATAAAAAAGCTCTGGTAAATATGACAGCTAGAACTCTATCAACCCTCAAGCCTTCCCTAATGAAATTCGACCTAAAATGCAGATTGGCTTCATCTTTGGTGTTCCAATTGAGGAGGAGAATCCTTCCAAGCAATAAGTCCAGGTTCCTAGGGCTTTGTTTATATTTAATATGGTCAATATGTGTCTAGTCTTCATGGTAATTTATAGCAGCAAAACTCAGTTTTTTTGTTTTAATACTACTTATTATGCAACTAATATGATATGTTTTCCCTTCTATAGGGAGGATCTATTTGATGTCAAAACCTTGACTCTCCCGAGAAGGGAAGGATTTAAACTATATTCTGCTACACTGTGTGTTAGATTTTTAACATTAAGCTAGCATTATTAGGATCTTTAACTGAGAGAATAACAAGCACAACAATCAAACACAAGAAACAATGAACATAGTGTTTTTCGTTGGGGAAACCATAAATGGAGAAAACCATGCAACTTCCTCAGAGATAGAATTAGCACCAAATAGCAAAGCCCCAAAAACAGTAAGATGAACTCCCGACAGTAGTAACCTCTTTCTTCCTAGCCCCAGTGTCTTCTTCTTCCTCAACTATGTGCTACAGCTGAGTGTGAGTGAGTGTGTGATAAATAGAGAGGCTAGCTCTATATTTATACTAATTCTTGACTTGACTAAACCTTACTAGGGCCGACTTCAATAGGTGAGTCTACCAACCCTAGTGCCCCAGAACTGCGGGGACTTTAACTCTTGAACAATAGGAGGGTTACCCATAATTACTTGACATGACTTGTTTACATTATAGAACCTCCCGATCGGAACATCGGGGCATGACATGACTCAATTACATTACAAACACATCCTAGAATAAACATCGGGGTACAAGACATAAGATATATAAGTGAATACATTTCAAAGTTACAAATACATCAACACTCCCTCTTAACTATGAAGGTATTCTTTTGACACAATTTTCAGCACTGGTATTCTTCTCTGTATATATTGGATCATCTTGTTGTCTTCATCTTCAAGTTGTCTTCCTCTTCAAGTATTCTTTGTCTTCAAGTCTTCTTTGTCTTCAAGTCTTCTTCATCATGGGATCTGGATCATCACGACTACTGGATCATCACTGCTGGATCATCATCAAATATGGGTCATCACTTGATCTGGATCATCATCAAGTCTGGATCATCATCACATCTGGATCATCACTTGATCTGGATCATCATCAAGTTTAGATCATCATCATCGGTGCTATCTTAGAATGGTGTTATCTCTCGATTCTTCTTGTCACGGGAAGTTCTACAGAGCCAGCCCTTTTTCATGTTGGTTGTAGGCCTACCCTTTATGTAGGTATTCATTAGTGCTTAAATCTGACACTAAGTCAAAATGGCCCACCCAACTCTTACATCTAACCTCATCTTGTCAGAAAGGCATGCCCAGCACTCACATCTGACCTCATCTTGTCAGAAAGGCCCAGCACTCACATCTGACCATGTGTAAACACATTATGCCAGAATGGCTCAGCACTTATATCCGACCATGTGCGAACACACTGCATCAGAAGGGATCTGCACTTACATCTGACCATGTTCGAAAACACCGCATCGGAAAGGCTCAACACTTATATTCGACCATGTTCGAAAAGACCGCATTGAAAGGGCTCTGCACTTACATTCAACCATGTTCAAAAACACCGCATCAAAAGGGCTCTCAGTCCCAGACTGATAATTCTTGGTAACTAAACAGGTGCCTCCATTCTCCCATAGAGTGGCATTAGCCCTTATATCTGATCAAGTGGGAAAACATCCCTTAATCACATCAGAATGGCCATGCACTCACATCTGATCATGTAAGACTACATCCTACAGTCATATCAGAATGACCCTCAGTCCCCGACTAAGTATTCTTGGTAACTAACTAGGTGCCTCCATTCTCCCAGAGAATGGCAACTCAGTACCAAGCTGAGTATTCCTGGTAACTGACCAGGTGCCTCCATTCTAAGAATGGAATTCAATGCTTATATCTGATCATGTAAGAACCAATCCTACAGTCACATCAGAATGGCTCAGCACTCACATCTGACATGGAAGTAACCAATCCTCTCACCATGACAGAATGGCTCAGCCCTTACATTTGACCATGGAAGGAACCTAATCCTCTCACCATGTCAGAATGGCTCTAGGTCTCATCATTTCCCTTTGGAGGGAACCTCTATCTGGAGAACACCAAGCTTCTCCCTGAAGTACTCAAACTTCACTCTATCCAATGGCTTCATCAATACATCAGCTATTTGTTCGTCCATCGCAACATACTGGAGCTTCACTGCTCCTCTCTGCACCATATCCCTGATATAGTGATAGTTGATCTCGATATGATTTGACTTGTCATGGAACACTGGGTTCTCTGACAAATTCACACAACTCTGGTTTTTGCAATATATACAAGTAGCATCCATCTGGAGATCAAATAAATTATATAGTAGCTTCCTCGGGAATACTACCTCACAACTAGTTGAACAAGCTGCAACATACTCTGCTTCAACTGTACTCAGTGCCACACAGGATTGCTTCCTACTAAACCAAGAGATCACACCTGATCCCATACTGAAGCAACATCTTGAAGTGCTCTTCCTATCGATGGCATTTCCTGCCCAATCTGAATCAACATAACCCTTCAGGTTAATATTTTGATTTGCCTCGTACTTGAGCCCATAGTCAATTGTACCCTTCAGGTACCTCAGAATATTCTTTGTAGCAATCAAGTGAACATTTCTTGGATCTGTCAAGAACTAGCTCAAGTTGTTCACAGCAAAGCAAATATATGGTCTTGTGTTCATCAGGTACATCAAGGATGCAATCATCTGCCGATACATCGTAGCATCAACCGCTTCTGATGAAGCATCACTCAATAGCTTCAGGTTTGATGCCATAGGTGTGGTTATGGCCTTGTAGTCCATCATCCCGAATCTCTTCGGAATCTCTACTGCATACTTCCCTTGTCCAAGGAAGATTCCATCCACATTTTGCCACACCTCCATTCCTAAGAAATAGTGCATCATACCCAAGTGTTTCATTTCAAACTCGGCAACAAGTTTCCTCTTCGTATCAGCAATCAACCCATCCATACCCGTTACAAACAGATCATCCACATGTAGTAGGAGTATCATTGGGTTGCCATCTTCAACCTTGTAGTAGAGGTTGGAATCTTCTTTACTCTTGGTAAAGCCCAAACTGGATAGGAAACCATCAATTCTACCGTACCATGTCTTGGGTTCCTGTTTCAAACTGTACAGGGATTTCTTCAATCTACATACATGAGACTCCCTGTCATGTGTCTCAAAACCGAGTGGTTGTTCCACATACACTTCCTCTTCTACTACACCATGCAAGAAAACAGTCTTGAAATCCATCTGGTGTATCTTCCATTTCATCACTGCAGCCAGAGAAAGCACTGATCTGATGGAAGTGTATCTGGCTACAGGTGCAAAGGTTTCTTCATAATCTATTCCTTCTTTCTGGGAGAACCCACGAGCCACAAATCTTGCTTTATATTTCTTGATGCTGCCATCTGCAACATGCTTGATCTTGTAGATCCATTTGGAAGTTACAATGGACTTCCCTTCTGGTCTTGGGACAACATCCCAAACATCATTCTTCATGATCAATTGATACTCTTATATCATAGCATCCTTCCATTCTTTCCGTTCTGCCCCTTCTTCATAGTTGGAAGGTTCTTTATTAATAATGTCACATAGTAAGGATACATAATTGGAACATGACCTAATTCTTTTTCTTCCTCTAGGTGTTTGTTCTGAAGCTCTATACCTTTTTGCACCTTGGATAATTTCATGTACCCAAGAAGGTTTCCTCTTATGAGGATTATTCTCTTGAGGTGGATCTATAGGTTCTTGAGGTTCTTCAAATTCTCGATCTTCTTCTTGAATTTCTTCGTTCATGGTTGTGTCATGAATTCTGGGTGCTCTTGTTTCTTCAGGTTCTTCAACCGGTCTCTTCCTAGATTTGATGTAGGCTAAATATTCATCAAATGTTACATCTATGATGAGGTCAATATAACCATGGGAAGTATATTCTGTAAGCCTTCGAGCTTTTAGAGTATCCCACAAATATAACCTTCTCTCCTGAAGGATCTAATTTTGTCCTCTTCTCTTTTGGAATGTGAATGTACACTGGACAACCAAATATTCTGAGATGGCTGACTTCTGGTTTCTTGCCGGAGAAGACTTATTTAGGAGTCTTGTTCTTGAGTACTCTATGTGGAGTACGGTTCTGTACATACACCGCTGTTCTGGCAGCTTCTGCCCAAAGATGCATAGGAAGATCTTGATCATGAAGCATTGCTCTTGCAGCTTCCATGATAGTTCTATTCTTCCTTTCTGCAATCCCATTCTGTTGTGGATTATATGGAGTGGATAACTCCCTCTTAATCCCCGATTCTTTGCACAACTCTTTGAATTCATTTGATGTGAATTCTCCTCCATTATCTGATCGAAAAGTCTTGATATTCTTTTCAGTGTGGTTCTCGATCAAGGCTTTGAATTCCTTGAACTTGTTGAATACTCTATCTTTGTTCTTCATGAAGTAAATCCATGTCTTCCTAGAAAAATCATTAATGAAAGAAACACAGTATACATACCCGCTTAGTGAGATGGACGACATTGGACTGCATACATCGAAGTGGATGATTTCCAAGGTTCCTTTTGCCTTTCTTTTGCTACTTGGAAATGTCTTCTTTGTGTTCTTCCCTTTCGCACATCCTTTGCATACACCTTCATGTTTTGCTTGCATTTCTGGGAGCCCTTCAATAGCTTTGATTGCAAGAGGTAGTGCTCTATAATGCAAATGTGCAAGCCTTCTATGTCAAATCTCATTTGGTTCTACCGAGTCATGAACCAAAGCTTGTTCTGGATGGCCCTTCAATTCGTATAAGCCTCCTTCTTGTTCCGCAATCACTACTGCATCATCAATAGTCTTTCCTTTTAGCCACATGATGACTTGACCATCTAATGCATATATGGAGAGGAGATTCTTCTTTAGTCCTGGTAAAAAAAACTTCATTCATTGTCATAGACTTTCCAGAGTATAGCTTATAGGAGGATTCCCCACTACCTTTTATTGGATACTGGTAGTCATCTTCAAGTTTCACCTTGTGAGGTGATTCATGTTTAGATAATTTCACAAAGGATTCCTTGAATCCTGTCATGTGCTTGGAAGCACCACTATCTATAATCCAATCATTGCTGCCATGTGTGATAGTTCCCGTGAGAGCGGAGATCAGAACATATTCTTCATCACTTGAAGAATCATCACTGACTTGTCTATTTCTCTTTGTGTAAGGTTCATCACCCTCTGCAGCATGAGCATGATGTCTTCTCTTGTTTCCCTTCTTCTTGTGAGAGCTACTTTTGTTTCTAGGACAATCTCTAGCAAAGTGTCCTCTTTCATAACATGTATAGAAAATGTACTTAGACATATCTCTAGGATTTCTAGAGTTATTCCTTTGATGATAATACTTACTTCTATGGTGGCTAGATCTGGATTTCTTGGATTGTACTGTGATAGCTTGATCTTCACTTCCCATCTTTCCTTCTCGAGCTGCTATTCGATCTTCTTCTTGAGAGCATTCTTCCCAAAGTCTGCTGAACTTGACTAACTTCTTTCTGGCACAAATTCCTTGAATAAAGGAGTCCCATGATCTAGGGAGACCATTCAAGCTGGTCATCACAATCTCTGCATTTTCCACTTCTTCATCTACTGCTTCTAGTTGTTCCTTGATCTGAGAAACCCTTGTAAAGTAAGACTGGATGGTATCTGCATTCTAGATCTTTACATTCTTCAGTTGTTTCCTCAAGGTCATCTTCAGGTTCATGTTCATCTCTTCAAACAATTTGGTTAGGGAATCAAACATAGCTTTAGGTGTCTTTAGGAAGGACACCCGTGGTATGAGGCGATCCTTGATTGAATCAGCAATAATCCTCTTTTCCATAACCAACTTCTTCTTATGTAAGGTCTTAGCCTCATCTCCCTCTAGAACTGGAACCTCCTCACTGATATAGGAGTCCAACTCATTTTCTTCCAGGACCAGGGAGATCCTATACTTCCAGGCTCGAAAGTTATCAGCTCCCTCAATCTTTTCATCAAGCTTGGTATAATGAGACATCTTAATTGAGAACCTCAAATGGAAATACAAAATATTTAGATCTTACTAGGTCAAGATGTCGGATCTAGATTTGGAGCTGAAATTTTGTAGTGCTGGTTCAGGAGCTGATTAGGGTTTTGATTTTCCAGAGTTCTATCCAACCAAATGCTTTGATCTTGATCCCTAACTTTGATTTTGAGGAGGAGATCAATCTAGGCCTAGGCTCACTGGAAAATTCCACTTCTGTGGAAAACCCTAATTCCTGGCAGTAGTGTCGAGTCCAAAACTGAAAAACCTCAGTATTGGATTATGCTTCGACAGAAATATGCACCCTAAGGAGGAGAGTTAATCCAACCTTCTTTTCCTGAAAATCTGTGGAGGAAGATCCACAAAGTACGAATCCCTAGTTCCCACAGTTGCACAGTGTCTTCTTCTCAAGTTAGCTTTGATTCCATGTTAGATTTTTAACATTAAGCAAGCATTATTAGGATCTTTAACTGAGAGAATAACACACACAGCAATAAAACACAAGAAACAATGAACACAATGTTTTTCCTCGGGGAAACCATAAATGGAGAAAACCCTGCAACTTCCTCAGAGATAGAATCAACACCAAATAGAAAAGCCCCAAATACAGTAAGATGAACTCTCGATAGCAATAACCTCTTTCTTCCTAGCCCCAGTGTCTTCTTCTTCCTCAGCTATGCGCTACAACTGAGTGTGAGTGAGTGTGTGATAAATAGAGAGGCTAGCTCTCTATTTATACTAATTCCCAACTTGACTAAACCCTACTAGGGCCGACTTCACTAGGTGAGTCTAACAACTCTAGTGCCCCGGAACTGCGAGGACTTTAACCCTTGAACAATAGGAGGGTTACCCATAATGACTTGACATGACTTGTTTACATTATAGAACCTCCCGATCGGAACATCGGGGCATGACATGACTCAATTACATTACAGACACATCCCAGAATAAACATCGGGGTACAAGACATAATATATATAAGTGAATACATTCCAAAGTTACAAATACATCAACACTGTGTACACAGAACTGCTATCATGCTCTGTATTTTTTCATGTATTATTATTTTGATTTAATAGATTAGACTCTAAACTTACAAAAAATAAATATGTGATCAATATATAGTATATAATAGTAATAATTAATATTATAACTGATATATAACAAGAGCCACGAGGTGTAAATGTCAACGTTTCCAATAACTCTTGCTATAAGATGAAATAGAAAAATAGAATAAGACCAAGCAAAACACTGCTTCTCTGGGGCCTAAGCTTAAAGATCTCATTAGACCACTTTATATAGATTCATCTAGTTATGTAGAATTGGAGTGTTCCCATCAAATGTTAATGGAGGAGAGGAGGTCCAATATGACTCTCATGTAATATTTAATGCATTATGCATACATCGTTGTAGTAAGGAATCATAAGCTCACATTTGACATGGACAAAGTATTCATTTGTTATACTTTTATATATTATTATTATTAAATTCCAAACTATTATTGAATTTCCCATTGCAAGAGCTGCTAAAGACCACATGTGTGAGTCTATGAGCGTTGAGGATGAAAATCATTTTCTCTTAGAGTGTTTTTCTTACACCCACATTAGATCTGAGTTTCATAGTATTTGCTACAATACAAACCTTTATAACCTCCTAACTTGCCAAAAATATAGTGAGCTTGGAAAGCTTCTTGACAAGGTTTCTAAGCACAGGAACAAGATTTCAAATTAAACCAAGTATTATTCCGATATACCAAAGTTGTACATCGCCGTAGCCGCCGTCGTCGTTGTCGTCCTCATCATCATCATCATCATCAAGTAAATAAACAAATATAAAATAAAATAAAAAGAGATATAAACTTAAAATAATTATTAACAAAAAAAAATTGTAATAAAGTTAAAGGAAGTCCCTAACTACTAGCTACTTCTTGTATTAAAGAAATTAAAAATAAAATTAATTTCAGGAGAGACCAAAGCAAATGAGCTAGTTCCGACATTAAAATTATGTTTATACTTTGTTCAAATTGAAAGTAAAGCTTTGTTCACAATTCTAGGCATAGAAAATGTAATACCGTATAACAAAAATTAAAATATGTAAAAAATATCAATTTTATAATAATAATAAATTGTAAAAATAGATTAATTACCTTCAAGATTGAGGGTTCTCAAATTTTAAGATTAATATAACAAACATTAATTTGAAATTGGCCTTGGAACTATAGAACCGACCCCGACGTTGGTTACAATTGCCAAAATCTTGATACAAGAATTTGGAGGGACAATTCTGAGAGGGGAATTGGTCCTTGGTCAAATATAGTAAAAGATTCTAAAGTGGATAATAAATTGATAAGAATTTAGAGGGACAATTTTGACAGGGAATTTGTCTGTGATTAAATATAGTAAAAAATTCTAAAGTGGATAATACATTGTTCAATGGACAATTTCATTTTGAAACCCCATTCTTGATTACATCTATCAAAACTAGTATGAGATGCCTAGCGATACAAAATTTTGATAATATCAGGATTACAAAATTTGTATGAGAAAAAATTATTAAATAATATTCAAATTATTAAAAATAATATTTAATTAACTAATTTCGAAAAGATAATAAATTTTAAATTTACTCACTATATTATAAAAATGTTTATGATATGAAAAATAACTCCCCACTTTATAATAGAAATGTACATTTTAGATATTAAAATAAAATTTATTACATTAATATTTAAAACAATTCAAAGCCCAAGTAAGCATGACTAAACTAAACAAAAATTATTAAAAATTGACTCTCAATTAAGCTCAAATAAACTTAACAAAAATACTATTAAAAAATTGAAAACTATTAAACAACTTCTTGAAACAATTTGAAACCCATGAAAGATTAAATAGACCTACCAAAACGTATGGGCAGTATATGTCAAATCCACATCATATCTCCTTAAATTGAATGCGTGTATACTAGAATAGCTAGTTTACCATAACCAAATGCTTGTAATTTGACTTGGATTACTGGTAAAAAAACAATAAATAATAAATAAATTAACGGATAACCTTTTTTAACACCCAATCCAAAGTGACATTGGGATTCAACATCTCCATCATACAATAATTTAACCAACACATGCTTACCACCATTTGCAATCCAAGAACATGAACTACCATGCTTTCTCCATGTGCAAATTAGATGAATGATGGCAGTTTTTGAATCTCTTGTCACCAAATTTTTGGTGATGCCATTTCTACTTACCAATGCGAGTTCCACATTTCGTAGTTTGATGAATTTTATTATCAAGTTCTTCCTTGGAATTTGTGTTGGTATTTTTTGAGGACAAACTAATCCATATAAAATCTTGGAAAGTGTAATGTCCCTTCTTGGAATTTTGGAGAAAATTACAATTTGGGCAAATTCAAGCTTAACTAGTCATGACTTTTGGGAGGTTCAAATGGTCTCGAATTTGAATGAAATGGTATGGTTTGTATTAGCACATCCCAATATTACCTTTGAACACTTGAAATTTTTTTGGGATGTGTGTTGGCCAACAGTATTGCGGACCCATGGTATTGGGTTAACCCTAGAATTTTCCCATTGTATTTCCACTATAAAAGAAAGCATTGTAAAACGACTGAGTATGGTATTGTATTGTATTGGAAGAGAGACTGTGAGAGCGTGAAGAGGAAGTGCAGTGGTTTTGCTGTAGGGCGTATCCCTTCATCTTTCTGGACTGTAATAAAAGGTCTGGCAATTTCTTTGTGGACGTAGCCCATTGTTTGGGTGAACCACGTTATATCTGTGTCTCTCCGTAATGTTTTAATGTGTTTTGCATCTTGTTTATTGATTTAACTGTATATCTATTATTTTTCTGCGGTCCTGTTTTCTAACAAGACTAAAAATCCTTCATTCATATCCAATTATAGTTCTTAATGGCCTCTCCATCAAACAACTTGAATAATAATCCAACTCCCTCGAAATTGGTTCACAAGCAGGGAGAGTGAACACTCACCGTGCAATGGACAAGAAAAAGCTTTCCAAAATTTCAAAGGCCAATAAAAAAATTATCAAAATACATTCTCCCTCCTCCAGAAATCATTTTATTAACTTTATGAGGCCTCTTAAGGTCGAATTTCCCTCTCTGGTCTTCCTCCAACTCATCTTAGTGGTTTAGTAACTCCTATGACACTTGTCCTCCTCTTTCATGCTCCAATTCTTTCACCAATTCGAATAGCTACCTATGACTCCCAAATTATCCCTATTGGTGGATATTTTTATCCCTTTCATGTCATATTTTTCATAGGTCTACAATCAGGTTTGAATTTTTCATAGCTGTCATAGAATCTTTCATCATTAGTTGTCATAGAGTGCATGGAATCTCCTTCCAAGTGACACACATTGTCTTCTTAGTATCTTCCTCTTCCATGGGATTTAATATCCTTTACTAATTCTAATTACTTGGATCATTATATGATATTTGACACCACAACACCCTCCAATAATGTTACATTCCCCATGGATTCGAATTTGGATGAATATCGTGCCAAGTGTGTGGGGAATCTAGTCACCCAAAGGATTCACAAGCTTCTAAATGTCTTCATGAACCAATCCCACCTTATTTTCTTAGAATTCATTATCTATGTGACCAATTTAAATGTGAATATGGTAAACTAAAGTCCTTTTGGGTCCCATAGCCCCTTATTAAAAATTGTATTCCTCCATCTCAACCTAAGGAACTAGTACTTTGGTGAAACATTATTTGAAAGTAGTCTTATTTGGATGGGGACAGCATGCCAGGAAGAGAATGCACAACATGTTGAAAAGGTCTTAAAACTATTGAGGAGTACCAACTATATTCCAAGCCTTCAAAATATGCATTTGGGGTTCTGGAATTGAAATATTTGGGTCATAGTTTATCTCAAAAAAGTTTCAAAGTGGACCCTATCAAAATAAATATTATCATGGAATGGTCAATTCCTAAAACCTTCAAAAGTTTTATAGGATTCTTATGATTTACAAGCTACTACCACAAGTTCGTCAAGATTTATGGTAAAATAGAAATGCCTCTAACAAGGTTCTTGAAAAAAGGAAAATTTATCTTGGACTCAAGAAGCAACTGGATCTTTTGAAAAACATAAAGTGGATATGCATACAAATATAATTTTATCCATGCATGAATTCACAAAAACCTTTATTATGGATTTGATACCTTAGGGCATGGCATTGGTGTAGTTTTAATGTAAGAAGGAAGGCCCCTTTCCTTTGAATGTTCCAACTTTAAGGAAAATATTAGTTAAGCCAATTTATGAAAAGAAAATGTTAGACATAGTGCATTTAGTTAAGAAATGGCACCCTTACCTAATAGAAAGACACTTCAAGGTATGGACAAGTCATGAAAATCTTAAGTACTTCTTGGAATAATGTTTATCTTAAAAGGAGCAACAAAATTATTCAACTAAAATAGGGTATTTCCATGAGGTTGAATACCTTAAGTAACCATTCATACAAATAAATCACAGATCAACACACCAATATTTCACATCGTTAAAACCCTCACATAGGGAAACAGTCCATAGCCTTATCAAAATAGCTACTTGAGGCAATATATTAATGCAAAAAGAAAATTATTTTACATATGAGTTTCTCACAATCGATCATGAAGAAAATGACCTTCCATGCTATTTAAATAGATATCGTGGATCAATCAAGTTTTAAGTCATGCATCAATATTCGTTAAGATCAAGGTGAAATGAATCGTTAGATCACTCTATTTCTAGAACATATCATGGCCATTGGATTACATAAACACAAATGCATACTAGAGAAACACACTTTACCTAAAGACACATTGTACCAAGTTGATCTTAACTAAATCCTAAGTGTCTAAATATCCTCACATCCCCCCTTATGCATAACTTAGGATAGGATTTAAAGATTTACAAAGGAGACACAACAAGAGAAGGAAGGCGGATTAGAGCCTATCCCCCCTTCATCTTAACTTATTGGACTCCTAACATAGATCAAAGCTTAGAAAAAATTTAATTTGTAAGAGAATTTGTAAAAATGTTCGCAACATGATCATTTGTAGGGAAAAAGAGCACTTTAATAATTCAAACCTTAATAAGATTTTGCGAAGAAATTCATATGTAGCTCAATGTGTTTTTTGTTCTAATGTTAAATTGGATCTTTGGTGATATTGATGGAACTTTGATTATCAGACTAGAGGGTAGTCTAATGTTATTGTTGGAATCCAAAATCTAAAAGGATTTGTTTAATCCATAGGGATTCTTGACTTGCATTAACCATGAAATAATACTTTGCTTATACTAAATAAAGAGCAAGAGCATGTTGTTTCTTACAGTCCCAAGTTTCACATTCAGAAAAAGGATTGAAAACATAACTTGCGGTAGACTTCCAATAATCAAGGTTATGAGCCCAATCTGAATCAGTGAAACCAACCAACAAAGGAGTCCACCTTGAACTGTAATGAATCCCAAACTTAACAATACCTTAGAGAATCTGAATTATCTTTTTTGTTGATTTCCAATGACTCTCATGGGGCATTTGCATATATCAGAAAAAAAAGACCAACAAAAAAGTAAATATAAGGATGGGAATGATTTAAGTCCAAAATATTGTCAGCTAACCAATGATAGAAGGTATCATCTGTTCGACACAATAGCACACTTATAGGGGGGAGGGGGTGGGGGTTGAATCAGTGTGTCGCAACTTTTAACTAATTTCAACTTCTTAAAACTTAAACTGAAATCATCAATTGCTTATTACCGAGTGCATCAACTTTAACCAATCAAATCGTCATCAAATATCATAATAGACACATTGCAAGATAAGTTTTGTAAACTTTATTATATCTAATTTGATATTGGTTACATTGAAGGCCACAACATTGGGGCCTGCATCATCTTCAATTGATTGAGAAGCACCAACTTCTATTCCAAGATTGTGCTTGGTTTTTCTTTGTTCCTACTAATAAAGGGTGTGCAAGACCCAACTTGAAATTACAACCAAATTCCTGTCACATCACATTTCATCTGCCGCTTGTCATTGGATTTGTCATATTAATCTTCTCTGTCAAATCAACTTCTACTCATCAACCTGTCACTTCTTTTGCCACATAAATCTATCCATAGTCATGCCATCAATATTTTCATTAACATGTTCACAATCTAGGGTTTGTTATTCATGTTTTTAAAAGCGTCAAGTCACCATAGATTTTGTTCATGCCCATATCAAAGATTCGTGTACAAGAGTTTGTTGAATGATTCAAATCATCAAAGGTTTAACCAAAGAACTCCGTTCAAAATACATGGCATTCCTATACACTATCCCTGTCAAGTTTATTGTGGGTGTCATCATCTCGCCTGTTGTTGTGGTAACATAAGAAAAGATAAAGAATCACCAATTGTCTATTGCTTGGATCATTCTAGGTACTTAGTCAGCTCACGTGAAAATCAGAGCTCTATATTACTCCAGGACTGGATTTCATTTCTTGAGTGTTTGTAAAACATAAAAAACTTTTTGTTGCCATCGAATTACAAGTCTATTGCCACTGAATTACAAGTCTACTACCACAATACATTCTTCACTCGAAAATCAGAGAAACATAGAAAGAACTTCATTTAGACTGCGATTGCTTTAGTGGACTATACATACTCGAAACTTAGAAAAATAAAAGACTTAAAAAAAGTTCTTCTGCTGCTCTTTTCCTCTCCTATTGTTACCTCAGTGCACCAATAAACCCCTGAAATTCAGAGAACTTATTACCCACGAATTCTTCACTATGTTTTGTGTAAATAAATCTTGTATATATATAAATCATGGAGCAAACAATAATTACTTTAGTTAGTCAACCTTCCCTTTTTGTCTTTTTAATTAATTATTTTGAGTGCAATTTCAAGAATTTGCCCCTTTTATCAGGATGGTTGGCTTGTTGAAGGGTTTGATTTTTCTTTGTGAGAGTCTACTTTTCAATGGATGGAGTGCAACGTAAAGAAGGGCTTCCTCACCATTTACAAGGACTTATCCAAGGTTAAACATTTATCAACTTTTACTTGCATTTCTCTGAGATATTTTCAACATCATCAAACTTGTGTCATCAAGGTATAAAGGGATTCAAATAAGCACATCCTCAAGTGGTATCATGGAACATCCACACCATCAAGAACTTCATCCATCGAGATTTAAGAACCTCATATCATCTAGCTATGGCATGTCATCATGTATTTATCAAGGTCCTCTCCATGGACTCTAAGCCCATCTTCAAATGGTATCATGGAGCAACATCAAGCAATCAAGTGTGTCCAAGTGTCATCATGCCACTTCTCATGCACTATGACCATATCCACAGGTTCCAAGACCCCATCAAGCCACTAATAACCATACAAACCACAAATGACCATAGAATGGGTCATTTGTCTCATTCATGCCATACCATCAATATTTATGACTCCTAAATGGATTCAATGCCCAAGCTATCATGTCATCAACATTTGTATTCAACCTTTATCACTCCTTTGTCCCTTTTTCACTCCTTTGTCATTAATGGATGTCATTAATGCCAACCTAGGCTGAACATCATCTACTATGAGTGTAGTGCAAGTGGTAGAAAGTTTGACTCCATAATGGAAATGAGAAGGGAATGTTTTGCAATCATCCATGTGAAAGTGATGAAGGTAAGTAGCATACTTAGACTGAGAAAGAAAAAGTATTTCTTCCTTTTGCAAGACTTGGAGGCCAAGAAAATAATGTAAATGTCCTAAGTCAATCATTTCAAATTTCTTCTTACTACTTGATTTCACATGGGTTAAAAGTTTAGGGTCACTAACAGTAAGAATAAGGTCATAGGCATAAAGAACACGGATTATGAGATGGTTTTCTACTATCTTGGTATAAACAATGGGGTCAAAACGACATCTAGAAAAAATTATATCAATGAGTAATTTATCCATTTTGGCATACCAAGCTTAAGGAGCTTGCTTAAGGTCATAGACAAATTTCTTAAGGTGAAAAACAAGGCTAGAGTCATTTTGAACATAGCCAATAGGTTTCTCGATGTAAATTTATTCTTGTGAATTCCCATGCAAGAAAGTAGATTTTACATCCATTTGATATGCCTCCCATTTATGTGAAGCGGCAAAGGCAAGAACAAGGTGCATGGATCTCTTTTCAGCAATAGGAGAAAAGGTTTCATTGTAGTCAATTCCATAAACCTAGAAAAATACATTGGAAACTAACCTTGCCTTTAGTCTTTCAACACTTGCATCTGATGTATACTTGTTCTATAGACCCATTTACATCTAATGAGATGCCTTCCATTCATAATAGGTACACGATCTCAAGTATCGTTTGTCATTAAGGAACGATATTCTTCATTCATACAAACATATATGGATCATGATCCTCTAAAAATTAATCCAAAGGAGAAGAGGTTTGTTGTGACTATGAATGTTATCACCATTGATATTTGGGATCACTGGTAATAGCACCACCTACTACACATGTTGTTTTGACTCATTTAGGAAGTGATTGTGTTGGTATAGGTTCATGTTCAATGGACCCAATAGAGTACAATAAGCAGGAGGAGGTGGATTTTCATCCTCACTGTCATTATTTGAAGAAGAAACCGTAATAGGATCACATGTAGAGAAGTTGGGATTATAAGGTGGCATAATCGTCAAAGATAGCACAAACATCAAATTAGGATCACAGGCCAAGATATTTTCATAAAATTTAACATATTTTCTAATAATAATGTGATTGTATTTTTGTTGAAGATTTCTATAACCTTTTATATCTTCAAAATATCCAACAAAAATGCACTTCTCACTCTTAGGTTGTAAGGATTTCTATTTTTCATCAGGAATGTATACCATGCTTCACTATCAAGCACACAAAAAATTCTTATATCTAGTTTAATTTTAATCCATGCTTCTTTCGATGTTATATCTTTTATAGCCTTGGTGGAAGTGTGATTAACTATGTAATTGGAACTTAAACCCAAAATTGTAAACTTAATCCCTTAACTTGGATCATAAAATTAACCATTTCTTTTAACATGTGCTTTTTTCTATCAACAACACCATTTTTTGTGGTGTATATTGAATAGTATGTTGCATATGAATTCGCTATGCAGTGCAGTAAATTGTAAATTTATTTTCTACATATCCGCCTCCATTATATGTTTTAGCTTTTGTAATTCATGTCTAAAAATTCACTCTTGTAGGAAAAAACATGTACAAAACTTCACTCTTAAGTTTTAAGAAGTAAATCCAAGTGCATATGGAAAAGACATCAAAGAAATTTAAGAAGTACTTAAAACTAGGGAAAGATTAAAAAGGGAACGGGCCACACAAGTCACTATGAACAAGCTTCAAGGGGGAGAGGCTTTCCAAGAGGGAGAATCATCAAACCTATCTCAATCATGTTTTCCAAGAACATTCCCGAGACAAACACCTTATCTGAAAGAAATTAGAGGAATACCAATCACCATTTTTTATTACATAGTTGTTGCATGAGCAATAGTTTAAATTACCAAATCGCTCATGCCAAATTTTGCTCAAGTCATCGTTGTAAGTAATAAAAACTAATGGAAAAGGTGATGGCCCAAATTTGTTAAGTCTATACAAATTAGTAATATCATCAACAATTCTACTTGCTAGGAAATGCTTAGGATATTTGAAATCCTTGATTACAACTTGTAAACTCTGCAGTCTTGCCTTCATTGAAATGAGTGATATGATATACTACCAACAAATTGTAGGAAATACCTGGAATACATAATACATCGACTTTGAACTGACCATCATCTAGATGAATTGTTCCAAATCCCACAATAGTAACTTATCTTTCATCGCCGACAAATATTTGTTTGGTGTTACATTCATTTAGAGCAAAAAAATGGATTTATCCTTAGCCATATGATAAGATGCACCAAAATCAATGAGTCGCTCATTAGAAGAAGAATATGATGCATTGAAGGAAAAAGTAGAAGAAGAAAATGCGTGTCCATGAGAGGTAGAGTTAGAGAAGAATCAAGGTTTATGTTGTGCTTCTTCATTGCTACTTCTAAGGTTTTCATCCTCATGAAACACTTAGATTCCACATTACCATGTTTCCCACAAAATTTGCAATGGTGCTAAATCTTCGTACCTTTCAATTTGGCTCCCTTTTTGTCATTGTAAGGATGAGTTGGTTGAGAGGGTTTGAGACCCTTGTTTTGCTTATTGTTTCCAGGATGTTGCTTCTTGAGATGCTTGTTTTTATCCTTTTGTTGTGCCATTGAGGATTTGTTAGATGTACCTACAGTGTTGATTACTCAATGATTAAAAATATTTTCTTGGTCCCTAGTCAAAGCATCACAAAAATATTCAAGATAGGGTTCTTTATAATTAGTCCCCATACCTTCTTTAATAGAGTAAAAGGTAGATACAAAAAAAAAATATGCAGGACCAAGCTTAGATACAATAACATAAATATATTATTTAATGTCTTAGATATCTTGCATTCTTCAACTAAGAGTCTGAGGGTTTTGAAATTAGGTAAATGGTCTTGAATGTAATAAAACTCATTTGGATTTAAGGCAACCAACTCGATTTCACACTAGTGACCTCAAATCTCATTGTGTTTACCAAATATGGTTTCCAAATGTTCCCAAGCCCCATTTGGTGTGTTAATTCCGTGAAGGTGGAATCATAAGTCATTAGAAATGGACATCTCGATTAATATAGGACATTTGTTACTTTTATTATTCCATTTAATTTTCTTAGCAACATCAAAGGGGGTAGTTTATTCTCTCAAGATAATCCGGTAAAGTCCCCTGCTCCGTAAGACATCCTCCATATGTTCTCTCCATAAGAACTAGTTGGTATTGATAAGAAGAATATCACTTAGGCAAGACTTAATATAATACACATGAAATATGGATTCAAAAGTAGAAACTGATGGTCTAGATGCAAAGATCTCAAAAAATAGGCGGTTTCAAAAAATGGTACTAAAAACGGACTCTAAGTCTAAGCTATGCATTTTTTAGGTAAGGCATAAAATGGTACCAAGGAGCCACATGGTAGGTGGAGGTTGAACCACGTAGTGATGGGTGCAAAAAATGCAGTAAATAATTCCTCCCTTGCTAACTTTGTCTATATGCTCACTTTTAAAAATAAGTTACTTTAAAATAAGTGCCCCACTTTTATCAAACATGTGGGAAGCAATTTTACAATGTATATACTTTATAAATTAAAGTTGCATGAACTTTTGCAATAAGTAACAAAAATAAGAACATCAATCTAATACCTCTTACGTATTAAAGTAACTTTCAACCAAGTGAGTTAAACAAAATATTTAGTAATATTATGGAGGAGAATGAGGTTTTTTTATTGTTGTTGTGCTTCATTAGGGGAAATTTGGTTAAAAATGGTCTGCCAAACCCTAATGTGTGCGCGTTACCCAAGATACCCAAAATTATCTTGGATATTGAAAATGAAATTAATATGTAATTGGTTTTAGGTAATATGCACACTAATATGTAACACATATATAATATTTAATAGTAGTAATAATTAATATGATAAGTAATATATATATTAGAAACTACTATCATAACCGATATACCCATCCATTTTTTAGGTAATAAGTGACCAATATATATAATATAATAGTAATAGTAATTAATATTATAACTAATATATAATAATATCAAATTATAACTAATATTTTATAGTAACCATCAAAAGTTGGGTCCAATAACTTTTGACTAATATCATAGCATATAATTAATAAATAATAGTAACTAATATTATAACTAATATACTGATCCATGTTTTAGGTAATAAGTGATAAATATATAACATATAATAGTAATAGTAATTAATAATATAACTAATATATAAAAATATTATATTATAATTAATATTTTATAATAACAGTTAAAAGTTGGGTCCAACAACTTTCATCTAATATCATAATTAATATATAATAATAATTAATATCACAACTAATATAACCATCCATCTTTTAGGTAATATGTGACCAATATATAAAATATAAAAGTAATATTATAACTAATATATAATAATATTATATTATAATTAATATTTTCTAATAAATGTAAAAATTTGGGTCCAATAACTTTTAACTAATATGTGATCCATCTTTTAGCTAATGTATGATCAATATATACCCAGATGCGGGTGAAAACGTGGCCCAGAGGAATAGTGGTAGCAACAGCTCGATTGTATAGTTGTCCCCTCACGCCATTACCTAGGATCATCATCATTATAGCCTCAATGAAGCAGAACTCATCAACTATTAATCTATGGGGGCATTTAAGGTTCTGGACGGGAAGTGGCATTCCTCTAGTCACGCGGTACTATGCTCTCCTCTGCAAATTTATGGTGAGTCATGCAATTTAAATTCAACCTTATGGTAAACGCAAACCCAATATGGCCAGAATGCCCATCATTCCTCATTTTGTCTCTCATCCCCTACGCAGCTCAGTAAATCCTGCTAGCTCCTCTAAGCTCCTGGTGAATGTTGGTCGCGCCATCTTTCATCCTCTGACTCCAGCTCTCCCCACCAACTTTCAGTGTCGAGCCACACTAAATATTTGGTTCATTGTGATATGTCTCACAGACTGCGAGATACCCCATGACGTGTGCACACAGGGTGTGGTAACACCAATGAACAGGCAAGGACTCTCTCTGCTTTGGTAAATAATAAAGGTTTCGATGTTGAAATACTGAACTGCATGCGTCGGCTCATGGATGAATAGGCGGATGAACTCCTGGGATCCCCCTCTACGGTCAATAGGACAGTCATGCGCAGACATAACTTTTGGGTGGTGAAGAACCTCATGGGCAGGCTCATCCTGCATCTTACTAGTACCCCATACAACCCTCTGACTTATTCTACAATTCCTCATGTGTCTCCTATTGAAACTAATCAATTTCAACCTCCCTCTCTGAGGAACGTGGTTGGGACTCAGCAAGGAAAAGCGGTTATCACTAGAGATTCGGATTACAAGAAAACTTAACCGCTCCCTGTCAAGCGGAATCCCTCCAGCACCAATGATTTTAGCAACGAGGAGGACAGTAGAAATGCATCCAAAAGATTTGGTAAAGATGGCGGCCAGACATCTGTCAACCCTCAGGCCTCCCCTAATGAAATTCGACCTAAAATGCAGATTGGCTTCAGCTTTGGTGTTCCAATTGAAGAGGTGAAGCATTCCAAGCAATAAGTTCAGGTTCCTAGGGCTTTGTTTATTTTTAATATGGTCAATCTGTGTCTAGTCTTCATGGTTATTTGCAGCAGTAAAACTCAGTTTTTTTTGTTTTAATACTGCTTATTATGCTACTAGTATGATCTGTTTTCCCTTCTATAGGGAGGATCTGTTTGACGTCAAAAGCCCGATTTACCGAGAAGGGAAGAATTTAAACTATATTCTGCTACACTCTGTACACATAACTGCTATCATGCTCTGTATTTTTTCCTATACTATTATTTTGATTTAATAGATTAGACTCTAAACTTACAAAAAACAAAAGATGTGATCAATATATAATATATAATAGTAATAATTAATATTATAACTAATATATAACAAGAGCAACGAGGTGACAATGTCCTCAACGTTGCCAATAGCTCTTGCTATAAGATGAAATGGAAAAATAGAATAAGACCAAGGAAAACATTGCTTCTATGGGGCCTAAGATTAAAGAGCCCAATAGGCCACTTTATATAGACTCCTCTAGTTATGTAGGATTGGAGTGTTCCCGTCAATGTAAATGGAGGAGAGGAGGTATAATATGACTCGTATGTAAGATTTAATGCATTGCGTATACATTGTTGTAGTAAGAAATCATAAGCTCACTTTTGACATGAACAAAGTATTCATTTGTTATACTTTTATATATTATTATTATTAAATTCCAAATTGTTATTGAATTTCTCATTGCAAGAGCTTTTAAAGACCATATGGTCTATGAGCGTTGATGATGAAAATCAATTTCTTTTGGAGTGCTTTGCTTACACCCACATTAAATTTGAGTTTCATAGTATTGCTACAATACAAACCTTTATAACCTCCTAACTTGGAAAAACTATAGTGAGCTTGGAAAGCTTCTTGACAAGCTTTTTGAGCACAGGGAAAAGATTTTAAAATAATTCTTAAGGTCTGATAGACCAAAGATGGTCGTCGCCATCATCATCATCTATATAGAAGAGAAACAAATGAAAAATAAAATAAAATAAAGAAACAAGTAAAAAATAAAATAAAATAAAGATGATCACCCTATGAATATGAAAGTATAGAAGAAAAACAAATAAAAAATAAAATAAAAAGAGATATAAATTAAAAATATTATTAAAAATAAATAAACCTAATTAGTAGAGCTACTCCTTGAATTAAATAAATTAAAAATAAAATTAATTTCAAGAGAGCAGAGCAAAAGGAGCTAATCCCGACATTAAAATTATGTTTATACTTTGTTCAAATTGAAAAGTAAAGCTAAAGCTTTGTTCAAAATTCTAGGCGTAGAAAATGTAATATCTCATAACAAAAATTGTAATATGTGAAAAAATATCATTTTTATAATAATAAAAAAAATTGTAAAAATAAATTAATTACCTTCAAGATTGAGGGTTCTCAATTTTTAAGATTAATAGTGGATTAATATAACAACATTAATTTGAAATTGGTCATGGAACTATGGAACCCACGTTGGTTACAATTGCCAAAATCTTGATACAAGAGAGAATAAAGAAACGACTAAAATAAGATGAGAATTTGGAGGGACAATTTTGACACGGGGATTGGTCGTTGGTCAAATATAGTAAAAAATTCTTAAATGGATAATAAATTGATAAGAATTTGGAGGGATACCTTTGACAGGCAATTTGTCCATGATCAAATATAGTAAAAAATTCTGAAGTGGATAATACATTGTTCAATGGACAATTTCATTTTGAAACCCCATCCCTGATTACATCTACTAAAACTAGTATATGAGATGTAGAATTTACAGCGATACAAAATTTTGTTGCGCCGAGAGGCGCTCTACAGCCCAGTATGGGGAAGATCTTGTAACGTTACGTAACGTTGTCACATTACGTAACGTTATTTTTACTAATAAAAAATAAATTTTTTTAATTATAGGCCAAAATAAATGTTGGCCAAAAAAAAAAAAACTAATATGGATAAGATGTTGTAATCTTCCTACCTAACAAAACAATAAAAAAGTAAAAATTTAATTATCCGTAAAAAAATATGGGTGAGGAAAAAAACAGAATATGGGGGAGATGTTGTAATGTTTTTACTTAACAAAATAATAAAAAATGTTTGCCTTGCACATGGTTTTAAAACGATAAACCATGTGCATGGTTTTAAAACCATGTGCAAGGCCTTCTAAACAACCCATCATTTTATTGTACATGGTTTAGGAGAGCCTTGCACATGGTTTTAAAACCATGTGCAAGGCCTCCTAAACAATCCATAGTTTTATTGTACATGGTTTAGGAGGGCGTTGCAAATGGTTTTAAGACCATGTGCAAGGCCTCCTAAACAACCCATGGTTGTAAAAGGGCTTTGCATATGGTTTTAAAACTATGTATGGGGAAATGTTGTAATGTTAGTTCATAACAAAATAAAAAATAATAAAAAATATTATATGTGGGCCATAAATAATATTAAATATTAATAATGAAATATTATATGTGGACCTTAAATAAAAAGATGTCTCTTTTGGTTTGAATCAAATCAATGGATACCTACGAAGAGATTTGATCCCTCTCGACGCTTGATAGAGCCTAGGATTTGGATCTACGCTGGTGATAATATCAAGATTAAAAAATTTGTTATATTAAATTTTAAATTTACTCACTAAATATTATATTATAAAAATGGTTATGATATGAAAAAATAACTCCTCACTTTATAATATAAGTGTACATTTTAGATATTAAATTAAAAACTATTACACTAATACTTAAAACAATTCAAAGCCCAAATAAACTTGATTAAACCTAAAACTATTAAAAATTAGCTCTAAATTAAACTCAAATAAACCTAACAAAACTATTATTAAAAATTTGAAAACTATTGCATTATAAAACTATTACACAATTATTTGAAAGTTGAAATAATTTGAAACCCATGAAAGACTAAATAGACCTACCAAAAAATTTATCACTTAAAGTCTTAAGTAATAAAAGAAATAGAAAAACCAACCCTTGGTATGGTAAAGATTGTAAAACTGCGAGGAGAGAAATTAAAGAAGATCTTGATGAGTCTCTTAAAATTGGCAAGATAAAAATATACCGTAGCCTTAACTAAAAAGAAAAAAATACAATATATTCATAAAAGACAAGAAAATCTATTACACCTCTCTAAGGTGGCTTCTAAGAAATTCTGGAGACAGATTCTAACTAGAAAAACTAAAGATAATAATAGAATTGCTTTACATGACTGGAATTCCTATCTTAAAAAGCTTTATGAATCCTTGAATGTCATAGACAACTTTGAAACCCTGCTCACTGTAACAAAATTAAATAATAACAACAAACGATATAGTTGGATATTCTCAATTAAGTAATTTCTGAAATAACCCACATATTCGTAGATAATAAAATATGAATAAATTGATAGATGAATGATGAAATATTACAA
>LPNX010797553.1:766458-781384 GCA_001517045.1 Pseudotsuga menziesii
AGCATCTGACAAATGGAAACGTTAAGGGCATTGAAGGTTACCAAGAAGAAATATTAAAAATTGGAGGTCACGTCCTCATCCCTCACATCCATAAGCTATTCAATCAAGAAGTCAATTAAGGGTTCCCTAAACCTTGGACTCAAAGCCTTATTATCCCTATTTTTAAAAGTGGGGATACAAACAACCCCTCTAATTATTGGACAATTATAATTATCCCCCTCTTAGTCAAGTTATATGGTATTATTTTGGAAAAGAAGATCAGCAGATGGCTTGAAAGTAAAGGTAAGCGGGCTAAAGGCCAAGCGGGTTTTAGAAGGCAACACTCAACAATGGACCACCTCGTTACGCTTAGGATCATTGTGGAGGAGTCTCGTAATGATAAATCCAATCTCTTTTGTTGCTTTGTGGACTTTAGAAAGACTTTCGATATGGTACCTAGAAATAACCTATGGAATAGATTAGAAGAGCTAAAGGTTACTTTCGGGTTGAGAGCTGTCACAATAAGGTTATACGAGAATGTAATCGCCAATTTTAAGAGCAACAAGGGATGGTCGAGAGATATTAAGTTTAACATCGGAGTTAAACAAGGTTTCCCCCTCTCCCCTACCCTATTTGGCATTAACATCGATAAGCTAGAAGGTTGTTTAGAAGAAGCAAGTTGTGTTGGCAAGTTCTTAGCAGAATAGTCATCATCCTTCTTCTCTATGCTGACGATATTGTTCTTCTGGCAAGGTGTCCATCTGATCTTGATAAGGAACTACGACTTCTTAAGGATTTATGCTCTACCATGGGTATGATTGTCAACAATGACAAAACAAAAGTTATGATTATCAAATCCAAGAAGGACACTTATGCTAATTTTGTGTATGACAATAGAAACTTGGAGGAAGTGTCTTCTTACAAATACCTAGGAATTGATATTCATCACAAGCTCAACTAGAACTATAACATTGAGAAAATGATTAATGGAGGGTGGAAAGCTTACTTTGGTCTTGAAAATAATCATTAAAGCAACAAACTTTGTGATGTGGGATAAAAAGAAGCTCCTCTTGAAACTTTAGTCACTCATGTTATCTTGTATGGGTGTGAGGTTTGGGTTCGTAGCATCTCTAGAGAATATTGGAGAAAGATTGAGCAAATCCAAAAGTGTTTTATAACGTATAACCTCAAAATTAAAAGCAATACACCATATCATATTCTCCTTATAGAAGTGGTTCTTTCCTCTATCGAGAGCCTAGATACGACTAGGCTTCTATTGTAAAAGCACAAAATCAATAACATGGGAGACCATAGACTTCCTAAGCTATCTTTTGTAACGAACATAAAATAAATATAATAATTAAATAATTAATAATAAACATAATTAATGATACTTAAGATGAAAGGACATGACCTTTCATTCACAATTCCCAAGCCTTATTTAATAGGTGGGTTATCAACCATTGTAATCGTCTTTCAACCTATCATTAATATATACTTGCCTTATGGCTTATCAAATGTTCCAGGTGTTCTGGTGAATAATAGTGTATGAGCGAATAATTATTCGCTTCAAGTGGTATAAGAGCCTCGTTTGGCTGATCTGGGCCTTTGGCCTTAATTCTCAAACCTTGTCTGATTTTTGGCTTGTAGCCTTCTTTTAGGGTTTCCCTAAAATATTGGACATTGTCCAAAAGAAAAAGAAAAACGTAAAAAAAAGAAAAAAAATGAAAGAAAAAAAAGTTTTAAAAAAAAGATAAAAGTATAAGGAAAAAAAAGAGAGGGTAAAAGTGAAACCACACCTGGTTTCTTAAAGTGGGTTTGAGTTTGAATATAAAAGTGCATAATAATTACTAGTAAAGAGCAAGCGAGATTTGAATTTAGGTGGGGAATATAACACTCATTCCTCCCAACCACCTAATCTACTCACATTTTACAAAACTCAACGGAAATAAAAAAATAAAAAAAGTGCATAATAATTGCTACTAAAAAGGAAGTGAGATTTGAACATAAATGGGGAAGGTAACACTCATTCCTCCCAACCACCCAATCTACTAGCATTTTACAAAACTATTGGCATTTTTCGATTATTTAATTGTAATATTTCAAAACCTTATTTTATTATTATTAAAACAAATAATAAAATAAAGATTTTTATTATATAATAATTAATACAATAATCAATTATTATTTAAAAAAAAACTATATATTAAACTATATATATAGTTTATAAAAACATTAATATAATTATTAATTAATTAATTAATAATTATTATTATAAAAAGAAAATATAATAATTATTATTTTACAATAATTATTGTTGAAAAAAAAAGGTTATTTAACCTAACGAAGAAGACCAATTATTGTTGAAGAAATAGTCAAAAGAAAAAAAAATCGAAAAAAATCGAAGACCATCATCATTTAGTGTGGAAGAAATCAAAGATCATGGAATCTGGTTTATGACTACAAATAGAGAAATTAGAAGGCAAGTTAAAACGTTATCGAATAGACAATGAAGAGTTACAAGACTTGAATACGAAATCGGAAGTATTGATTAAATTACATAAGATGCAAAAAGAGCGCAAGGAACAAAAAAATTCTGACCAGGAAAATAATATAGAAAAATTGTCTGCCCAAATTGAGAAATTAAAAGATGAAAGAGAGTTAAATCAGAGACAAGAAAACAAGATATAAATAAATAAATAAGTGATTATGAAGCAGAAATAATACGCTTGAACAAAATCGTCAACAACAAAGATGAAGAACTGAAGCACATACGACATAAATTAGAAGATAAAGAATCAATGGTCGACCAGTATTGACAACAGATAAAATTTCTTCGACAACAGATAAAATTTCTTCAACAACAAAATAACGACTCTAAAAAGGGACATGAGCTGGAGATCGCAAAGAGTAATAAAATAGTATCCAACAATTTTGAAGAAATTTTCAGATTAAGAAATCATAACAAAACACTGATTACAAAAATAAAAAAATTGAAAAATAGTAGCAAGAGGGAACACTCCGGTGAATATCTCGAAGGAAAAATACTAGAAAAGCAAGAAAAAAATCAGTGTCTAAATAATCGTAATCAAGAACTACATAATCAAATCAAGGAGTCGTAAGATGAAAGAATTGAAAAGATTCAGAATCACAACAATCAACTGGAGAACCAAGAAGCACAAATCCAGGAAAATGCATCCAAAAATCAAATCGAGGAAGTGAAGACAGTCCTCGCCGCAGTCCAAAAGAAAGAGGAACAAACAAAACCTACACCTTACAGACATCCTAATTATAATCGTCATTTTGACCAATGACAAGGTCAAAATGAATATTCACAGAAGACTTATATGGACATGCAAAAATATCGACATACTAAGAAACAATTGAGACGAATCATCCCACAAAAAGATCTCAGAGCTCCGATAAAAATAGATCTGGGATGGACCACCATAGATACAATGCGACAATTCTCCTGGGGGATCCATAATTCATATCAGCTCATTTCCTCAAATGTCGCAAATACAAAAAGGAAAAGAACCCCGAGACGACAAATTACAGTAAATCGGACATTAATGTCAATACATCTTTGAGGACAAAGATTCCCTTAAGGGGAAGGCAATGTAACGAACATAAAATAAATATAATTATTTAATAGACGGGTTATCAACCATTGTAATCATCTTTCATCATATCATTAATATATACTTGCCTTATGACTTATCGAATATTCCAGGTGTTCTGGTGAATAATATTGTATGAGTGAATAATTATTCGCTTCAGCTTTTAATTCCATCCAAAACCATCTAAATGGGTGTATACTAGAATGCGTGTATTTATTATTTAAAAAAACAATAAATAATAAATTAAGTAATGAATTATATTTTTTAACATTCAATCCAAAGCGACATTGGGATTAAACATGTCCATCGTACAATAATTTAACCAACACATGTTGACCACCAATTGCAATCAAAGAACATGAGCTGCCATGTTTTCTCCACGTTAAACCAAATTAGATGAATAATGGCAGTTTTTGAATCTCTATTCTCCGAGTGTGGCTAAAGGAACTACGTGTTTGCCAAAATCTAATAATCTCACCATAGCATCATCTTACAAATTAAACAGAAACATTGCTTTAGCCCTGTTGTTACCTATTCACTCCTGAATAACAACGGAGAGGTCACCATAACAATTCAATTGATTTCCTAGATGAACGCAAATGGATTCCTAGAAAATTCTATGTAATCTATGATGTAGATGCACATTACAAAATACCATTTAGATTGAAGGATGAATGAAATTGGTAAACAATACAGTTCACAAAAAGCAATAATATTGGGAAGGTAGATAACTTGAGAATACAAGATAATACATAATAATTTTATGGCATTGTAATAAAGTAAAATTCAACCAACATGTGTAAACATTTGTAACATGAGCTATTCCTACAAAGTCACACCGCTCTATGGCAGAGATGTGAAGAAAGTTACAGTGTATTATTTCCAAAAAAACCAAGAATCAATCGAAGAGTTTCAGTAGGAGACCTTCGCCAATTATTTATATCGGGGAAGAAACCCTTATAGAAATCTTGGCAGAGTGCTAGAACCCTATTGTTTTAGCCGATGAGCATTGAATTGAAGAAGGTGTACGAGAAGCAACACTTGGCAACTTCGGCTAGCATTTTCCAAAATTGTTCCACTTCCTACCACACTGATGGACTTCACACAATAAGTATTAACTCGTTCTCCAAGTTAAGTATGGCCACCGTGCCAATAACCCAAGCTATGGTAAACAAACACAAAGGATGGAAAAATTGGGCAGCATTCCGGAAACACCTACGCTGAGCTTTCCTGCCCTATCACAATTAAACACACATTAAAAAACATAAACAACATTAAATTTTTGGTTGATGGGAAGGTGTAGGAAAATCCATACACATCGCCACTTGGAAATGTCTTGAATGTAGCCTTCAATGTTGCCTCACCCCATACTGCCACAAATGCCTCCGAGGGACTCCTGAGGGGTGACGACAATTTCCCCTCGTTAATCATTGGCTTAAATTTAAATAAAAACACACCCAAACCTTAGGTTCACCAAGGTCACTCACACGGAAACTAATTCAACTCAACCAAATATAAACGTTAAATGTTCTTCATCTGAAACATAATAATATTATATTATTTAATATTTTATAATAATGTTCAAAATTTGGGTCCAACAACCTTTAACTAATATCATAATAATATATACTAGCAACAACCATATTAATAAGATTAATATGTTTGAAATAAGCCAAATGGCATATATTTGACACATTAACATTTATAATAAATTACTAATACATGGTTTAATGGAAGTTCTACTCTCAGAGCCCGATCGAAACAAAAATTTTGAGAACCCTCACCCTTTCTTATTCATATTTATATATTGCATTGAGCCTATCACCCTTTGAGCACATTACCTAACATATTGTTCTCATAATGTTATGCTGCCAAATGGAAAGATTATTGAGCGATGCATGTTTTCACAACAATGAAGGTAGATTTAGTAGGCTAATAGATGGAGTCATTGGAGTACAGCTAAATGTTCATCTAATGGTTTTTTTATTACCACATTCATCTAAATTTAATCTAATAGTTGTATCACGATTAGAGTTAATGTAATAGTTATCCAATATAACTATGGCTAGAGTTGAAGTTAAGCAAATTGTTGTAAAATCATTGGAGTTAAGCTAATAGTTTTATCTAATAGTTAATTTAAAAGTTAATATATCAGCAATTGCAATTCAAGTAAAAGTCATAATTGGAGTTGAAGTTAAACTAAAGTTGTATCATCATTGAAATTAAGCTAATAGTTGTATCTAATAATCTAATGGTTGTACAATCATGATTAGATTTTTATTTACTAGGTCAAGAAGTTAAAGTTTAATTTTTCCATTTTTTTTAGATTTTTTAGAATTGTTAATCATGAATTTTGAACAACCGCCATAAAACACTACACTTGTCTCATTCTTCAATGGATGAAAAATCATAGATAGTAATCCACCCCAAAATTCTAAAATATATACATCTATCAACATAACTTAAAATACAAATACTTAATTATATATATATTAAAATTATTATATCGAAAAATAAATTTTAAAAAAATAAAAAATACATAATATTTACGTCAAAATATTTGAACTCTTTTACATCTAATTTAATATTAAATAATTTTAAAATTACATTCAAAAATTATAATTTTGAAATTTTGAAATAAATAAAATTGAATAATATAATTAAGAATATATTTATTACATTGTTATATCATCACATTAACTTTTCTATTCTATTTATCTTCATAAGAGTTAAAATAATACTTGTAAATAAAGATAAAGAAATAAGAATCTTTGCTAAGGTAATCCTTATTAAAATTCTCTAATGTGAATCAATAATTTATCAAAAAACTTATATAATTTACAATATATCACTTTAACATATACTTTTAAAAATAAAAATTACCACTTTCTTTATTATAATTCTCTCATATGAATCAATAATATATCGAAAACTTATATAATTTACAATATATCTCTTTAAAGAGACACGTATGTGAAAGCTCACTGTTTAAGGTTTAATTGTTTTAAAAGTGGAAGTTTATGAGGAAGCTTTACAATGTTTTAAAAATAAAAATTACCACTTATATATGATTTTAACAAAGTTCTTCTTTTATTAATAAGTTGTCCCTTAATTTTAATTAGAAAAATTAAGAAATATATATAGATATAAATATAGATATATATAACAATGTTAAATCTTTTATTAAAATCAATAAACTTGTTCATATGTGGATGAAGTTATTGTGACTTTTTTTTATTTCAAATATATATAATTTTTAGAGGAGAGCTTACTTTTTAAGTTAGTGTTTGATCCAATAGACACTTCGTTTCATTTATCATATTCTTAGTTTATCTTGTGTGTGATTATACTTTTCAAGTCATAGGAAATAACCATAAAAGTTTTTATAAAAACTTTTCCAAAGACATGGTAGTTATTCTTGACTTATATTTGGGATGATATGACCTTCAATTTATAGGAAAAAATTGGCTAAATCATTTCCAAAAGCATAGTGGTGATCATAATCTATGTTAAATTGAATCGAAAAAGGGAGCTTCTTCTAACCATTTAATTGTGCTTTCCATTTAGGTACAACCCTGGTTATGACTAGATCACTTTGAGAGAAATTTCAAAACTTTGAAAGATATAATTTCGAAAGAGGTCTTTCACTCCATCCAACCTTATAAACAACAAATGCAAATAACTAATATAAAGAGAAATAATAGTTCAATCATTCCAATCCCAATCCGAAGCTTACTCCATTACATAGAATTGTGTGAAAATTGTTTTGAGTTATTAAGTGATAAGCACAAGTCAAGAACTCAAAAGAAAAGGCTTGAAAAGATTGTAAATGTTAGATGAGGCTACAAAAGATAGCAATGCATTGAATAAACAAAAGAATGCAAAATACACATCTTTGGAAAGTGGCAATGATGAAGATAAACACAAGAAAATGGGGAAACTTAAAAAACAAGTGATTCATGAACCATGAGTTATGATCTCAAAGAAAATTATAGCACAGATGAAAGAGACATTTAAAAAACACATGAAATAGAATTTTGAAGGAAACAAAGCAACAAGTTATCCAATTGTTTGCACACAGAGGAATATATACATCCATATTAAAAGTATTGATACATCTTAGCTTTGAATCTACCAAGCACCTAGAGAGATGAAATCTTTTGAGGTGCAAACTTTTACACTTATGTTTGCACTTAAGGGATTGATCCATATGGATTCTTGGTAAATTAAAAGTTAGCACGATTCAATACTACTTTAATATGTGAATCTTTACTGTTTGCTCAAATCTCTTAAACATATATCATAGTTTAATGCTGACTCAATTTCTTTATTGTTTAACAACTCTTATATTACATAACAAGAATATCCAAATTTCAATAATTTTTTAAGTTTCAATTAATTAAGAAAAAAAAATTATTCACATTGTATAAATGAAATGGGACTGGCTTTTAACTTAGTAGAGCCAGTTGAATTCACTTAATTAATCACTTCAATGTTCATCGCACCATGTTTATAGAAACATTGCTAGACAATTTCTTCTATGGCCTAGCATGGCAATGCGAAATCTAATTTGAGATCGAACTCAAATATTTGTAGGGCATTCTGGAGGTGTGACAGGGTTGTTAAGAATAATAATTTTATAATCTCATTAGTTAGTCTATTCAGTTAGTCAGTTTCATAATCAGTTAGTTAGTATGGGATAAAATAATCAATTATGTAACATATATATACTATTGTACATTAATAGATAATTAGTTCAACCATCCGTGGTTGTTACTTATCTGTTTCTCATCTCTCCATTTTATTAACATGGTACAGAGCCTTAAGTTGCAAAAAGAGATTATTGTTGTATGAACCCACTTGCTGACCATAAAGCTCCTGCTAAATTGTGTGATAGAAAGTTGCAACAAGAGATTGTTGCTATATGCGCCCACTTGTTGACCATAAAACTCCTGTTAACTTGTGTGAGAGAAGAGAAACCTGATTGTTAATACATTAGACGATCCCTGGCATGAATATTCAAATCCCATGAAGAAGGAAGAACGATGAGGCCAAGAGAATAGTTGATGAATGTTCCATTAGAAAGAAAAGGAGAGAGGAAAAGAGATGGTTGCATGTGAGTGAAGAAAAAGAAAAAATAAAAGTTGTCAATCAGTTTGAGGAAAGATCGATGTTAGTTTGAACACCTACATTTCACAATATGTCGTAAGTTTTTTCAGCTATTAAGGGAACAAATGCCCTGTTTCATAAGAGAATTTAAGAAGGAAAATGTCATTGATTGGTTGAAGCAGTCACCTGTATGAAATGAAAAAAATATATATATAACAGTCGTTGAATAAATTATTGCATAACAAAAATAATTGCGAAAATAGGAGGAGCAGCCGCAGGTCAATTGGAATATTGAGAAATTTAAAATCTTGTTTTTGAGCATTGGTGTTTATTTAAAATTTTTTATGGAAACTCGAACTAAATGAAAAGGAATTTGATATGGAATTAAAAGGAGTTTGAGTAGAAGATTCTCAGAGAAACAGTGTATCCATTGCTATATAAGTCGAAGAAATTGAAATGCATTTAAATTGTGAAATCAATATGAAATAATATTTGAATGTTGAATGTTGCAAATTCACTGCAAACCGAAGCCAAGTTGAGAAATACGGTGAAGAAAGAATGCTTCAAGTTTGAAATTTTTAAATTTGGGCATGAAAAGAAAATATGTCAAAGATTATAAAAAGGTTTTATTGAATTTTAATTGATATAATTATGGTCAAGAATAAAGATGGAAATATTGAGCTTTGTGAACTCAATAAACGACAAAAATACTATGAACATTGAAGTAGAAATCATAAAGATGAAAGACAGAGTTGTTGCTTGCGAATGCATTAAGATTGTCCCTTGTGGCACAAGTAAATTAATATATGTTGTGAACTGTCATTCTTACATAGTGTTATATAACACCATGTTGGATTGATTTTGTTACACCCTATAGCTAGAGTACTTTCCTAGCAAACTGGCGAGCATCGTGGATGGTACCTAGATGTTTTGGTAGGTGGAAGTATGCCCATAGGGTTGTCATAAATTCAATCTATGTATCAATGTTTGGCCCACAGGTATGGTTGTTTGGTAGGTGGAAGTATGTCCATATGGTTGTCATAAATTCAATCTATGTACCAATGTTTGGCCCAAAGGTACGGTTGGTTCCCAGTCGGTACTTATATGCCAGTTTTTGTTTTTGTAGCATAAAAGATGCATGAATAATGTAATTGGGAATATGTTGTAATGAGGTGCATGATCAGTTGTCCCCGGCACCTCTGAGTTTCATAGTTTTTTGGTCTATGTTGTAATGCCTTGTCATAGGCATGTTTTTGTCCCCATTTTATTGTAAGCATGTTAGTTGTATTCTTTCTCTATAGGCATACTTGTAGTGCTAAGGCGCCTGATATCACAGGATTTGATACTCTCCCAGAGAGGTTTGTTTTGTCAAGTTGTGGAATTGACCACCACTAGATTTAATACTCTCTCAGAGAGGTTTGTTTTGTCAAGTTGTGGAATTGACCACCACTGGAGGTAACGACAATTATTCTTGTCGCCTAAACTTGATCAAGGTCATAGATAAGAAAAAACATCTTCAATACATGGGGATTAGTTGATGGACCACATAATATTTCCAACAGTTACTATGTTGAAAACCCAAACATGAAGAATGAACATTAGTAGCAAGCCTAAAGAATCTGATGAAACAATGAAGAAGAAGAAAAAGATTGGAAGAAAGTTTTGTTGAATCGTCATGAATAAAAAAGATGGGAAGAAGAAAAAGAACAGAGTTTTGCACCATTGAAGAAGAAGAAAAATATCAAAAGAAGAAAAATACCAGAGTTTGCAGCAAAGTTGAAAACCAAAAGTCATGATTCAAAGTTGAAAACCAAACGTTTTTAAATCTGAGTTGAAAATAAAAAAAAATTGAAATTTTGTTGAGTAAGTAAGCCTCGCTGAGACATAGACCACGAGGCATTTTTCATTTCAAAATTTTGCTATTAAAGTATCATACTTAAGTAACTCTAGAGATTAAGAGGGAGTGTTAAGAATAATAATCTCATAATCTCATTAGTTAATCTATTCATTTAGTCAGTTCCATAATCGGCTAGTCGATATTGGCTAAAACCGTCAATTATGTAACATATATACTATTGTACATTAATAGATAATTAGTTCAACCATTCTTAGTTGTTACTCATATGTTTCTCCTCTCTCCAATTTATTAACAAGGGTACATGGATCTATGTGTGCAATAATCATGGAGCATGTCATTCATTTGCACCCATCGAACGAAGTTGTCTATAACCCTCACCTTCTCACGAATTGTTAGGGTTGGAGGCACACAAATTACTAACAAGCATATTGAGAATAGCATTGAGAATGGGTGTGAGAAATGTTAAGAGTGGATATTGAGAATGGGAGTGAGAAATATTAAGAGCTATTCAAAATAATCAAAATCACCCAAAACTATATGTAAAATCTTTAAATCATTAAAATTACAGATCTCAAAAAGTTGGTTCTCATATAAGGATTCTTTTTGTAAATATAGGCTATAAATAATATTGCCAATTATGATAGAAATATTGTAAAATTTGTGAAGTTTTGAAAAAATGTTGTAACTTTACTTTACAATTTACAATTTAAAAAAATATTACTTATTCATTCACGATTTTAATTATCCTACCATTTGATTTGAAAAATAACACTCATAAGCTTTAAAAATAAGAACTTTACATCAAACATAATGTGGTGTCTACCGTTTTGCATTGCAATTCGTCATATCACCATAAACGATCATAATAGTCCTGCAAGTATGGAATAACCAGAAGTGGAGTGCAAAAACACAAGCGAAATGTTTGGGAAGAAACTTACAGTGATCGAACTTAAGTTACAGTGGACGGCTCAAATAACAGCACAAATGATTTCAGTAATTGGGGTTTTACTTTTACTGGTTAGTCAATACATGCGTTGAACAATGATATATTCTTCATTCTTTTTATGTATTACGAAAACATAGTTAAACGTTCTTACCCGGTGGTAACATAATTCATTTCCCACCCATTTGGTTATGCATATATTGGATGTTAATATATTTCCTTAGAGTAATCTCATAATATTGTTAGTTAGTTTATTCAGTTAATCAGTTTTATTAGGTTAACTCGAATTGGTTAAAACGGTCGATTATATAAACCATATGTAAATTATATTGTTGCTATTTATCTTTTTTCTGAGATAAAACTAAGAAAAGGAGAGATGGAGAGCTGAAAAGAAAGAGATCGTTGCATGTAAATGAAGAGGATACAATATTTACGAAGAGTTCCAGCGGGTTTCAAGATCTAGCAGGTCTCTGCTGCTCCAGGGGTTTCGATACCGCGACTCCTCTGTTGCTGTTGCTGTTGCTGCTGTTGTTATGAATGTGGGAGAGCAATAAAGCGGGGTCTTGGAAGACCAGAAGAGACATGGAGTCGCGGTCGTCCACACCAAATGCAAATGCAGATTGCAGAATGTGCGTCTTCTTAAAATATAATCGTGAAGATTCGAGGAAACAGCCGTCGATCCGCCGTAAGTTGATAAATGATAATAATAAAAAAATTAAACATTGGTGTGAAGTATTTCTCCATAGTTTAAAAACGGTTAACGGTAAGGAAAGGGATTTTATTGCTTTTTTGTGAAAGTGAATTTTAAAGAAAAAGCAACAGGATACTTTATTTTTAAATATCTTGAAGGAAATCAAATCCTGAAGAATCCCATTGAAGAATCTGAGTTAATCGGTGGAAAATAAGGTAGCATCCAAACGGTTTGTGTCCACATCAGCCATTAAAAAAAAATCAGTCTGTATAAAAGTGTATGTGTGAAGAAACCAGTGAAGTGAAGGATCCCAATGAGCTTAAAATTTGGCAGCGAATCATTGGTATGAGGTCGAGGAAAATTACTAAGAATCCCAGTCCAGAAGGTCGTTGCCTAGAAGACTGAAGACTGAAGGTGGCTGCGTTGGTGGAACCATTGTTAGTACTCATTTGTTTAGCTGTAAAAAAATAACAGACTTCTTAAAAAGGTAAATTGATCTCATTCATGAAGTCAACTTTTGATTGGCATTTGTTTTTAGGAGTTATTTGAAACAGATAAACATTATGTTGGATTTAACTTTATATGGCACTAAGAAGTGAAAGAGCATTTTAAAAGTGAAAGTTGGTGACGTTGTAGTGAAGAGTAATTTTTGTTATGAACAAACATAAATAAGCCCGCTACTATTCAAGTAATAGAATAAAATTACTGCATAAAAATGAAGAATGCACATTAGTAGTAAGCATAAGCAAGCCTAAAGATTATGATGAAACAATAAAAAAGAAGAAAAAGATCGAAACAAAGTTTTGCAGCATCATCATAATCAAAAAGATTGGAAGAAGAAAAAGAACATAGTTTTGCAGCAGCGTCATGAATCAGAGTTGAAAACCAAAAGTTATGAATCGAGTTGAAAACCAAAAGTAATTAGAGTTGCAAATAATAATAAAAATTGAAATTTTGTTAAGTGTTTGTAATCCTCATTGAGACATATACCAACATGCATTTTTTATTTCAAATTTTCTCTATTAAAGTATCATACTTAAGTAAGTAACTCTCGAGATTAAGAGGGGGTGTTAAGAATAGTGATCTCATAATTTCTTTCCATAATCGATTAGTCGGCATTGGCTAAAACCGTTAATTATGTAATATATATATACTATTGTATAGTAATAGATAATTAGTTCAACCATTCTTGGTTTCTACTCATATGTTTCTCCTCTCTCCATTTTATTAACACAAAACATTCAAGCATATATATTACTAAAACACAATCAAACGTTCCTATATGGTGGTGCAGACAAGTGTTCTTGATATTCATAATAGATATCATGGTGATATCATGGACAGAGAGTTGTGGAAGCTATGTTACCACTGACAAATGGAAATCTTATTCAGCGGTGCATGATTTGAGTGCAATGAAGTTTGACTTCTTAGGCTAAGAGATGGAGTCATTAGACTGCAACTACATGTTCACCTGATAGTTAATTTAATAGTTATCTAATATAATCACATTTAGAGTTGAAGTTAAGCTAATAATTGTAGAATCATTGAATTTAAGGGTGTGTGCAAGCTGATGAGGGTCTCTTTTGACGCGTTAGATGCAATAGAAAACTAAAAAAACAAGTATCCATCAATTTGCATGGATATTTTGAGACACTTACACAATGAATCTTGCGATGAGTAAAAAACAAGAAATGTAGGAAATTGAATGACGTTTCCAAATATATAATTTGTTTTCTATTGAAAATGTTGTTAACTATCTAAAGTTAGATATTTTTTAACAGGCAATTTTTATTTTTGGGACAAATTATAAGGTATATGTTTTTGTGGGTGTAGCCTATGAGTGACTAAATCATGGAATAAACTTACAAAAACTGGTATACATATAGAGAACATATAGTACTAGTGCACGACTATTTTTCCAATAAAAAATATAATTTTTATTTTTTATTTTTAATTATCTAAGAGATCAAACCTCGAAAACGGTAATTCAATTGTGGGTGCAGCGTTTGAATGTGTTAATGCAATTATTTGGAAATGGGTTTTTCATAGCATGTAGAGGTCGGTGTTCTTTAGTGCACCATACAATTTTTTTTTAAGTAGTTGAGAAACTAAAGAGATATGGAAGAAACACTAACAATGTGTTTTTTGAGTTGAGGAGTGATGACATAAGATAAATAAGAAAAAAATAAAAAAAATTATGTATTCTTGTTAAAATTTACATATTTGGAATCTGCAAAAAAAAAACCATATATGTTTCTAAAATCTCATAAAAAATGGAGATGTGCAACATACTCACACGGAAGGCTAAACATGAGCATATTGAAAATTTGGATATAATGTTGAATTAGCCATGGTTTATCATACTCCAAGGCATAGGCATGTTGAATCCGAACCAAAGTTCGAAGAAAACACATAGGCATAAGAATTCCATGCAAGCATGGGTGGAGGCTCGACCTTATCATTTGGAGGGAATACATTTCTGAATTTAAACAAATCATGTGCTCGTTATAATGAACAATAACACGTGCGCGTTGATAAAAATGGGAGCTTGTTTTTATGAATCACAACTCGCGTGTGTTTTAAACTACTACAATGAGTTTGGTTTTGTAAGTTATACCAATACTAAAATTATTTTATGTCCCCCCCCCTCGCTCCCCTCTTCCCCCTAACTCTTACTAACTTCCCCCTCCTCCTCTTCCTACCTCTAAGCCCCCCTCCTCCTGTCC
>LPNX010797553.1:782556-802350 GCA_001517045.1 Pseudotsuga menziesii
TCTCTCTCTCACAAACACACACACACACATATCCTTTTTTCTCCCCCCGCCACTAAGACCCTCCTCCTCCACTCACTCTCAATCCCCAAATCATCCAACTACACCTAATCAAAACATGCTCTGCATATTGAATTTAACAATTTGACATGCATATTCTTAGCTAGGGTCACATGACACTTATCCATTTTCCAAGGCAGTATTCCTTCGTTAAGGAGGAATGGGGGCTCCCTTCTTTGAGTTGACAGTCCCTCAGTTTTCCATCCCAATTCCTTCTTACATTTCATATCCACACATGTCTTACCGACATAATCTATACCATCTCACTCATGTTGCTTACCAAACATGTAGTGCAGATGAGACATTTCCAAAATGTCCAATGGAGCTTCCCTCGAAACCCATTTCAAGATAAGGGAAAACCTTCCCATGAAGTTTGGCTCCTGCAGGCCATCACAAATGATCCTCCTATAGTGTGTACCGAGAAATTTATTTTCTTGGCAATTAGGTGATCCTCAATTGTGGGTCTCTTGTGAGCAGCACCATCATATCCATCATGATTTTATGCTTACTAGCATAACATGGACACCCACTTACAATGTGTCCTCCTGACACAATTCTATGCAAGCCAATAGTGATTAGTAGTTGTCAACAATTTATCAAATCTGAATTTTACAACTCATTATGCATACAAACTATTATCGCAACCATGAGACTCTTCTCATGAGGTTTGGCTCCTTCACATGGTAGATTCCGGCCTTTGTCATGGTCTTACCCATTTTTCCATATCACAAACAATCTACCTTAAACCTGAACTTCAATCAACCAAACATTTGGTAAGTCTTGATGCCTATAAATTTTTCCATTGCTACAACAATCACTGAAGCATTTTCAGAATTTATAAAATTCAAACATTTTCCAGTTGTTAATCACATTAATATTACCAAAACTCATTTACTCCATGCAATCATTATCATAATTTAAATTACAAGGTACAGTCACATCATTCATGTAATTTAAATGAAATGTTTAGATACTCCTTACTTCACAAGCGTATCATTTGTACCACCTTGCTCTTTCATGGAGCATTTTCGGTAGCCAATTGATCATGACTACCCTCTTCATGCACTTACTATCCTGCATTCATAACAGCCTTTGAAATGGTTCCTGAATTGTCACCAATTCATCATTTCAGCCATTAGTTATTCATAATATCACATGCATTTATCTCAATGCATTCATGCAATGCATCACAACATTTGCACTCATACTTACGTAATCAGTTACTCACACCCTTCATATGCATCCATTCAATGCATAACTACAAGATTTATAAAATCTTTTAATGCATATCCACCCAATGCTACCTTGCATTGATTCAGGAATACTATGCATTCAAGCATACCATGCATGGCCTAACCATGACTACTTCATATAGGATGCATTACTATAAACAAGATCATAAGTGCTTACCTTCCTTGGGCTGCTAAACACATAACAACATAGTGGAGGCATGACACATTTCTCTATGAACGTAGTGTAAAATTCAAATACCCACATGGTATGAGATCTCTTACCTCTACCACTCGATGGAATTTGTCATAGTCAAACTCTTACCTTCATGGGTCCTACTTAAACCCTTGGCATTACTAGTTTGGTTGGTCCTTTGCAGGAGATTGTAGAATTTGCTCACCAACTTTTGATTATGGACTTGTCGCCTTATCCCTTTCTCCAAAGGGTTGCTAGTAACATTTGTCAGCATCAGCAACATATTTAGCTAGGTACATGTTGTCGTTGGTTTTCCCACTAACGCCAACACCAATGCAATAACTATCATTAGTGGTTCATTATAAATGTATAATCCTCAATATCCTATGTATGCAAAGCATATCCTCATACATTACATGTATAAAACTTATGAAATGTAGTTATAATCAGCAAGATAGGGTTTAAGGAAACTTCCCTTTTCAAGTCCCTCATCCTTGCATGGAACTCCTGTTCCACACAACAGCTGGTTTGACTTCATGGTCTTGCTACCTCTAGGCATGCAATTTCCTAGATTTGTCCTTTTGACAATATAACCTTTCTATTTTAGGCCATCATTAGCACTTTGCTGCTCCATACTCAGATTCTGGTGACTTTCCATTGTTCCCTACTGGATAAGCTTTCCAATTCCTATCCACATGCTTCATTCTGACCTCGGGTGTGAAAACCATACCACTTCTAAAATGATGACATTCATCAAATTTAGGAAAAACACTCAATTGTGTTTTGGTCTGAATTGTTAATTTTAGTCGCCTGGAATTTTCTTTCCTTTCAGTCCTGGATTGCTGAAAAATTCCATGAAAATTCATTGAAACACTTAGCTGGAATCCACTGAAAATTTCACTCGAAAACCCAATTTTCTTTCTCCTTATCAGGTCACTTCCCAACTAAGTTTCTGACATTTCAGATCCTCAGTGGACTAGTCTTCCGCTCTGCATCAGCGCTATCCAAGACTGTCTATCGGGTCCTTTATTTATTGACCTTCCGGTGTTTTAGTGACAAGACGACTAAACTCCCGATCTGTATCGGCGAACAAATCAACTATTCATCGAGTGCACAGTTGCTTGAGCAGCCGCAATGACAGAAAGAAATCTTACAATGATTTCTGTGGCACCAACTAAGCTTTTGATCGGCGACCTGTTGTTTAATTTCGTCCACCATATCGGGTCCTTAGTAGACTATCGCTCTGAATTTCCTCGGTAATAGCCTAGGCTAACTGCTGCATCAGCGACCCGGTGCTCTACGCATCGACTGGTTTCTCATCAAGCTTTCCGCAACGGCGGCCCACATTCAAACTATCTCTTCCACAGCCACAAGTCTATCGACGATCGAAAACTAAAAATTCTAACCATTGGAACGCTAGCTCACATGGCTGCCGCAACAACGGTTCTCCATCCACTAACTTTTTTCGGTCGGTGGTCTGATCAACTAAACTTTTCTGATCGATGGTTGGAACAATTATTCATCGGAAGGGTAGTCTACTAAAAATTTTCCATGTTTTCTTTACTTAGGCAATTTTTTGCAAATTTTCCTTTTTCTTCTTCTTCGTGTTGGCTGCTTCATTGCCTAATTATCTTCTATTTTTCGCCATCGTAGTGATCCCGGATGTTCACTGAACACCCCAACATCGGCGGTTGGAAGGACTAGCCTTGGTGGAATAATTCATTCCGCAGCCGCAATGGCGGCTCATCATCTTTGATCCTTTTTCAATTGGAGGCTGAAACACATCGACATTGGGAACCTGTATGCATCAGAGGATTCGTGCACTGTTCATTGGTGACCCGATCTGCGATCATTTTCCGATGCCTGATGATCTTGTTCCTTAGAAAAGTTTTGAATTTTCTTCGTCCATCGGTAATCGAAACCTGTAGAAGCTGTGGCATCGGTGCTTGGATGCATTCCTCATCAAATGGTTAGTCCTCATGATCTCCGCAACAGTGGATGCTCGATCAACAAACCTTACTCGACGTAGCTCATCGGCAACGGAATCACATATTCATCGGCGATGTCATCAACTAACCATCGCCGATGGCTGATGATTCCATGACTTATAAAACTTTTTGAAACCTTTCTCTTGAGTCTTCCTTGTCCTTCCACTAATTCTGTTGGCTCCATCTCCCTTATCCTTTGTCGATCAAGCAACTGCTTGTCGCCGATACTGTTCACTAACACCGCGGCATCAGCGACTGAAAGGCTAGTGTATCGGTATATTAGTTCAATCAGCAGCCACAACTGTTGCTTATTAACTTCGATCTTCTTCTGATCGGCGGCCCACTCTGCTAAGCATCGGCGAACTAAAGCATAGCCTGATCATCATTGGCAGTCGGATCTTATCCCATCGGAAGAATAGTACTCTCAGCTTCCGCAACGACAGGTGCACGAATCACTATCTTCTTTTTATGGCTGATGATTTTAGGCCTTAGAAAAAAATTTGAACCTTCATTACTGCGTCAGCTGTCAGAACGTCTTCCTCTGCGATGTCAGCAATCGTAGGCTCTATCTATTGGGAGGATAGTCCTCTAGCTATCTGCAATGGTGGCACTTTGTTCCACTAATTCCTTCGACTGTAGTCGCCAACTTTCACCGCATCGGCAACACGATCAGCTGTGCGTCAGTGATGTGATCAACTAATCATTTTCGATCATCGACGGTCCTGTTACTTCATCAAATTGTCCACAATTCCCCGGTGTTGGCGGTCGCAGGCTCTATGCGTCGAAAACCTAGGAAACTAGTGATTTTCCTCCTTTGCAATTATTTGACTTTTAGCATCCATTTGAAAACTTTCATGAATATGGAAAATGCGATTTGGCCATTGTGACCCAATGCAAAATTTGGTACATTATAGGTCATATAATGTTATTGTTGGAATTCAAACTTTGAAAGGATTTGTTGAATCCATAGGGATTCTTGACTTGCATTAACCATGACATAATACTTTGCTTATACTAAATAAAGAGCAAGAGCATGCTGTTTCTTACAATCCCAAGTGTCAGGTCTAGAAAAAGGATTGAAAACATAACTTGCAGTAGAATTCCAATAATCAAGGTCATGAGCCCAATCTGAATCAGTGAAACCAACCAATAAAGGAGTCCACCCTGAACAGTAATGAATCCCAAAATTAACAATACCCCGAAGAATCTGAAGTATATTTTTTGTTTATTTCCAATGACTCTCATGGGGAATTTGCATATATCATAAAACAAGACCAACAAAAAATTAAATATCAGGATGGGTATGATTTAAGTCCAAAATATTGTCAGCTAACCAACGATAGAAGGTATCATCTATTGGACACGATAGCACATTGAGAGGGGGGTGGGTGAATCAGTGTGTCGCAACTTTTAACTAATTTAAACTTCTCAAAACTTAAACTGAAATCATCAATTGCTTATTACCAAGTGCATCAACTTTAACCAATCTAATCATCATCATGGATCATAATAAACACATTGCAAGATAAGTTTTGTAAACTTTATTATATCTAATTTGATATTGGTTACATTTAATGCAACAACATTGGGGTCTACATCATCTTCAACTAATTGAGAAGCACCAACTTCTATTCCAAGACCCTGCTTGGTTTTTCTTTGTTCCAACTAAGAAAGGGTGTGCAAGACCTAACTTGAAATTACAACCAAATTCTTGTCACATCACATTTCATCTGCCACTTGTCATTGGCTTTGTCATATTAATCTGCTCTGTCAAATCAAATTCTAGTCATCAACCTACCACTTCTTCTTCCACATAAAGCTATCCATAGTCATGCCATCAATCTGTTCATTAACATGTCATTAACCTGTTCACAATCTAGGGTTTCTTATTCATGTTTTTAAAAGCGTCAAGTCACCACAGATTTTGTTCATGCCCATATCAAAGCTTCGTGTACAAGATTTTGTTGAATGCTTCAAATCATCAAAGGTTTAACCAAAGAAATATGCTCAAAATACATCTCATTCATATACACTATCCATGCCAAGTTTATTGTGGGTGTCATCATCCCGTCTGTTGTTGTGGTAACATAAGAAAAGATAAAGAGAAAAGCTTCACCAATTGTCTGTTGCTTGGATCATTCTAGGTACTCAATCTGCTCACCCAAAAATCAAAGCTCTATATTACTCCAATACTAAATTTAATTTCTCGAGTGTTTGTAAAACATAAAAAACTTTTTGTTGCCATCGAACTACAAGTCTGCTGCCACTGAATTACAAGTCCACTACCACAATACATTCTTCACTCGAAAATAAGAGAAACATAGAAAGAACTTCATTTAGACTACGATTGCTTTAGTAGACTGTACATACTCGAAACTTAGAAAAATCAAAGACTTAAAAAAAATTATTTTGTTGCTCTTTTCCTCTCCTATGGCTATCTTAATGCACCAGTAAACCCTCGAAATTTAGAGAACTTATTACCCACGAATTCTTCACTATGTTTTGTGTAAATCAATCTTGTATATATATATATATATATAGAGAGAGAGAGAGAGATAAATCATGGAGCAAACAATAATTACTTTAGTTAGTCAACCTGCCCTTTTTTGTCTTTTTAATTAATTATTTTAATTGTAATTTAAAGAATTTGCCCCTTTTATCAAGTTGGCCGGCTTGTTGAAGGGTTTGATTTGTCTTTGTGAGAGTTGAATTTTCAATGGATGGAGTGCAACATAAAGAAGGGATTCCTCACCATTTACAAGGACTTCTCCAAGGTTAAACATTTATTAACTTTTACTTGCATTTCTCCAAGATATCTTCAACATCATCAAACCTATGTCATCAAGGTATAAATGGCTTCAAATAAGCACATCCTCAAGTTGTATCATGGAACATCCACACCATCAAGAACTTATTCCATAGATATTTAAGAACCTCATATCATCTAGCTATGGAATGTCATCATGTATTTAATCAAGGTCCTCTTCATGGAATTTAATCCCATCGTCAAATGGTAGCATGTACCAACATCAAGAAATCAAGTGTGTCCAAGTGCCATCATGCCACTTCTCATGCACTAGGATCATCTCCAAGGGTTCCAAGACCCCATCAAGCCACTGATAACCATACAAACCACAAATGACCACATAATGGGTCATTTAGCTCATTCATGCCATATCATCAATATTTATGACTCCTAAATGGATTCAATGCCCAAGATATCATGTCATGAACATAAGTTTGTATTCAACCTTTATCACTCCTTTGTCCCCTTATCACTCCTTTTTCATTAATGGATGTCATCAATGACAAACTATGTTGAACATCGTCTACTCTGGGTGTAGTGCAGGTGGTAGAAATTTTGTTGGTATTTTTTTCTGAATCCCTCCTCCCAGTCAAGCGGAATCCCTCCAGCATCAATGATTCGAGCAATGAGGAGGACAGTAGAAATACATAAAAAAGATCTAGTAAATATGACAGCTAGAACTCTATCAACCCTCAAGCCTGCCCTAATGAAATTCGACCTAAAATGTAGATTGGCTTCGTCTTTGGTGTTCCAATTGAGGAGGAGAATCCTTCCAAGCAATAAGTCCAGGTTCCTAGGGCTTTGCTTATTTTTAATATGGTCAATCTGTGTCTAGTCTTCATGGTAATTTATAGCAGCAAAACTCAGTTTTTTTGTTTTTATACTACTTATTATGCAACTAATATGATATGTTTTCCCTTCTATAGGGAGGATCTATTTGATGTCAAAACCCTGACTCTCCCGAGAAGGGAAGGATTTAAACTATATTCTACTACACTGTGTGTTATATTTTTAACATTAAGCTAGCATTATTAGGATCTTTAACTGAGAGAATAACAAGCACAACAATCAAACACAAGAAACAATGAACATATTGTTTTTCCTCGGGGAAACCATAAATGGAGAAAACCCTGCAACTTCCTCAGAGATAGAATTATCACCAAATAGCAAAGCCCCAAAAATAGTAAGATGAACTCCCGACAGTAGTAACCTCTTTCTTCCTAGCTCCAGTGTCTTCTTCTTCCTCAACTATGTGCTACAACTGAGTGTGAGTGAGTGTGTGATAAATAGAGAGGCTAGCTCTCTATTTATACTAATTCTTGACTTGACTAAACCTTACTAGGGCCGAATTCACTAGGTGAGTCTACCAACCCTAGTGCCCTAGAACTGCGGGGACTTTAACCCTTGAACAATAGGAGGGTTACCCACAATTACTTGACATGACTTGTTTACTTTATAGAACCTCCCGATTGGAACATCGGGGCATGACATGACTCAATTACATTACAAACAAATCCTAGAATAAACATCGGGGTACAAGACATAAGATATATAAGTGAATGCATTCCGAAGTTACAAATACATCAACACTCCTTCTTAACTATGAAGGTATTCTTTTGACACAATTTTCAGCACTGGCCTTCTTCTCTGTATAGACTGGATCATCTTGTTGTCTTCATCTTCAAGTATTCTTTTTCTTCAAGTCTTCTTCGTCTTCAAGTCTTCTTCATCACGGGATCTGGATCATCACGACTACTGGATCATCACTGCTGGATCATCATCACTATATCATCATCAAATATGGGTCATCACTTGATCTGGATCATCATCAAGTATGGATCATCATCACATCTGGATAATCACTTGATCTGGATCATCATCAAGTATGGATCATCATCGTCGGTGCTATCTTAGAATGGTGTTATCTCTCGATTCTTCTCGTCACAGGAAGTTCTACAAAGCTAGCCCTTTTTCATGTTGGTTGTAGGCCTACCCTTCATGTAGGTCTTCATCAGTGCTTAAATCTGACACTAAGTCAAAATGGCCCGCCCAGCTCTTACATCTAACCTCATCTTGTCAGAAAGGCATGCCCAGCACTCACATCTGACCTCATCTTGTCAGAAAGGCCCAGCACTCACATCTGACCATGTGTAAACACATTGTGCCAGAATGGCTCAGCACTTATATTTGACCATGTGTGAACACACCGCATCAGAAGGGGTCTGCAATTACATCCGACCATGTTTGAAAACACCGCATCGGAAAGGTTTAGCACTTTTTGACCATGTTTGAAAATACCGCATCGAAAGGGCTCTACACTTACATTCGACCATGTTCGAAAACAATGCATCAAAGGGCTCTCAGTCCCCGACTGAGAATTCCTGGTAACTGACCAGGTGCCTCCATTCTCCCAGAGAATGGCATCAGCCCTTATATCTGATCAAGTGGGAAAACATCCCTCAATCACATCAGAATGGCCATGCGCTCACATCTGATCATGTAAGACTACATCCTATAGTCATATCAGAACGAACCTCAGTCCCTGACTGAGTATTCTTGGTAACTAACCAGGTGCCTCCATTCTCCCAGAGAATGGCAACTCAGTACCAAGCTGAGTATTCCTGGTAACTGACCAGGTGCCTCCATTCTAAGAATGGAATTCAACGCTTATATCTGATCATGTAAGAACCAATCCTACAGTCACATCAGAATGGCTCAGCACTCGCATCTGACATGGAAGTAACCAATCCTCTCACCATGACAGAATGGCTCAGCCCTTACATCTGACCATGGAAGGAACCTAATCCTCTCACCATGTCAGAATGGCTCTAGGTCTCATCATTTCCCTTTGGAGGGAACCTCTATCTAGAGAACACCAAGATTCTCCCTGAAGTACTCAAACTTCACTCTAGCCAATGGCTTCATCAATACATCAGCTATCTATTCGTCCATCGCAACATACTGCAGCTTCACTGCTCCTCTCTGCACCATATCCCTGATATAGTGATAGTTGATCTCAATATGATTTGACTTGTCATGGAACACTGGGTTCTCTGACAACTTCACACAACTCTGGTTTTTGCAATATATACAAGTAGCATCCATCTGGAGATCAAATAAATTAGACAGTATCTTCCTCAGGCATACTACCTCACAACTAGTTGAACAAGCTACAACATACTCTGCTTCAACTGTACTCAGTGCCACATAGGATTGCTTCCTACTAAACCAAGAGATCACACTTGATCCCATACTGAAGCAGCATCCTGAAGTGCTCTTCCTATCGATGGCATTGTCTACCCAATCTGAATCAACATAACCCTTCAAGTTAATATTTTTATTTGCCTCATACTTGAGCCCATAGTCAACTGTACCCTTCAGGTACCTCAGAATATTCTTTGTAGCAATCAAGTGAACATTTCTCGGATCTGTCAGGAACTAGCTCAAGTTGTTCACAACAAAGCAAATATATGGTCTTGTGTTCGTCAGGTACATCAAGGACCCAATCATCTGTCGATACATCGTAGCATCAACCGCTTCTGATGAAGCATCACTCAATAGCTTCAGGTTTGATGCCATAGGTGTGGTTATGGCCTTGCAGTACATCATCCCGAATCTCTTTAGAATCTCTACTGCATACTTCCCTTGTCCAAGGAAGATTCCATCCGCATTTTGCCACACCTCCATGCCTAAGAAATAGTGCATCATACCCAATTGTTTCATTTCAAACTCGGCAACAAGTTTCCTCTTCGTATCAGCAATCAACCCATCCATACCCGTTACAAACAGATCATCCACATATAGTAGGAGTATCATTGGGTTGCCATCTTCAACCTTGTAGTAGAGGTTGGAATCTTCTTTACTCTTGGTAAAGCCCAAACTAGATAGGAAACCATCAATTCTACCGTACCATGTCTTGGGTGCCCGTTTCAAAATGTACAGGGATTTATTCAATCTACATACATGAGACTCCCTGACATGTGTCTCAAAACCTAGTGGTTGTTCCACATACACTTCCTCTTATACTACACCATTCAAGAAAACAGTCTTGAAATCCATTTGGTGTATCTTCCATTTCATCACTGTAGCCAAAGCAAGTACTAATTTGATGGAAGTGTATCTGGCTACAGGTGCAAAGGTTTCTTCATAATCTATTCCTTCTTTCTGGGAAAAACCACGAGCCACAAATCTTGCTTTATATTTCTCGATGCTGCCATCTGCAACATGCTTGATCTTGTAGATCCATTTGGAAGTTACAATGGACTTCCCTTCTGGTCTTGGGACAACATCCCAAACATTATTCTTCATGATCGATTGATACTCTTATATCATAGCATCCTTCCATTCTTTCCGTTCTGCCGCTTCTTCATAGCTGGAAGGTTCTTTATTAATAATGTCACATAGCAAGGATACATAATTGGAACAGGACCTAATTCTTTTTCTTCCTCTAGGTGTTTCTTCTGAAGCTCTATACCTTTTTGCACCTTGGATAATTTCATGTACCCAAGAAGGTTTCCTCTAATGAGGATTCTTCTCTTGAGGTGGATCTACAGGTTCTTCAAATTCTTGATCTTCTTCTTGAATTTCTTCATTCATGGTTGTGTCATGAATTCTGGGTGCTCTTGTTTCTTCAGGTTCTTCAGCTGGTCTCTTCCTAGATTTTATGTAGGCTAAATCTTCATCAAATGTTACATCTATGATGATGTCGATATTCTTGAACCCTGGGAAGTATATTCTGTAAGCCTTCGAGCTTTCAGAGTATCCCACAAATATAACCTTCTCTCCTGAAGGATATAATTTTGTCCTCTTCTCTTTTGGAATGTGAATGTACACTGGACAACCGAATATTCTGAGATGGCTGACTTCTGGTTTCTTGCCGGAGAAGACTTATTCAGGAGTCTTGTTCTTGAGTACTCTATGTGGAGTACGGTTCTGTACATACACCGCTGTTCTGGCAGCTTCTGCCCAAAGATGCATAGGAAGATCTTGATCATGAAGCATTGCTCTTGCAGCTTCCATGATAGTTCTATTCTTCCTTTCTGCAATCCCATTCTGTTGTGGATTATATGGAGTGGGTAACTCCCTCTTAATCCCCGAGTCTTTGCACAACTCTTTGAATTCATTTGATGTGAATTCTCCTCCATTATCTGATAAAAAATTCTTGATCTTCTTTTTAGTGTGGTTCTCGATCAAGGTTTTGAATTCCTTGAACTTGTTGAATACTTCATCTTTGTTCTTCATGAAGTAAATCCATGTCTTCCTAGAAAAATCATTAATGAAAGAAACACAGTATACATACCCTCTTAGTGAGATGGATGACATTGGACTGCATACATCGGAGTGGATGATTTCCAAGGTTCCTTTTGCCTTGCTTTCACTACTTGGAAATGTCTTCTTTGTGTTCTTCCCTTTCGCACATCCTTTGCATACACCTTCATGTTTTGCTTGCATTTTTGGGAGCCCTTCAATAGCTTTGATTGCAAGAGGTAGTGCTCTGTAATGCACATGTGCAAGCCTTCTATGTCAAAGCTCATTTGGTTCTACCAAGTCATGAACGAAAGCTTGTTCTAGATGGCCCTTCAATTCGTATAAGCCTCCTTCTTGTTCCATAATCACTATTGCATCATCAATAGTCTTTCCTTTTGGCCATATGATGACTTGACCATCTAATGCAGATATGGAGAGGAGATTCTTCTTTAGTCCTAGTAAAACAATACTTCATTCATTGTCATAGACTTTCCAGAGTATTTCTTATAGGAGGATTACTCACTACCTTTTATTGGATACTGGTAGTCATCTTCAAGTTTCACCTTGTGAGGTGATTCATGTTTAGATAATTTCACAAAGGATTCCTTGAATCCTGTCATGTGCTTGGAAGCACCACTGTCTATAAGCCAATCATTGCTGCCATGTGTGATAGTTCCCATGAGAGCGGAGATCAGAACATATTCTTCATCACTTGAAGAATCATCACTGACTTGTCTGTTTCTCTTTGTGTAAGGTTCATCATCCTCTGCAGCATGCGCATGATGTCTTCTCTTGTTTCCCTTCTTCTTGTGAGAGATACTTTTGTTTCTAGGACAATCTCTAGCAAAGTGTCCTCTTTCATAACATGTATAGCAAATGTACTTAGACATATCTCTAGGATTTCTAGAGTTATTCCTTTGATGAGAATACTTACTTCTATGGTGTCTAGATCTGGATTTCTTGGATTGTACTGTGATAGCTTGATCTTCACTTCCCATCTTTTCTTCTCGAGCTGCTATTCTAACTTCTTCTTGAGAGCATTCTTCCCAAAGTCTGCTGAACTTGACTAACTTCTTTCTGGCACAGATTCCTTGAATAAAGGAGTCCCATGATCTAGGGAGACCATTCAAGGTGGTCATCACAATCTCTGCATTTTCCACTTATTCATCTACTGCTTCTAGTTGTTCCTTGATCTGAGAAACCCTTGTAAAGTAAGACTGGATGGTATCTGCATTCTAGATCTTTACATTCTTCAGTTGGTTCCTCAAGGTCATCTTCTGGTTCATGTTCTTCCCTTCAAATAATTTGGTTAGGGCATCAAACATAGCTTTAGGTGTCTTTAGGGAGGACACCTGTGTTATGAGGTGATCCTTGATTGAATCAGCAATAATCCTCTTTTCCATAACCAACTTCTTCTTATGTAAGGCCTTAGCCTCATCTCCCTCTAGAACTGGAACCTTCTCACTGATATAGGAGTCCAACTCATTTTCTTCCAGGACCAGGGAGATCCTATACTTCCAGGCTCGAAAGTTATCAGCTCCCTCAAGCTTTTCATCAAGCTTGGTATGATGAGATATCTTAACTGAGAACCTCAAATGGAAATACAAAATATTTAGATCTTACTAGGTCAAGATGTCGGATCTGGATTTGGAGCTGAAATTCTGCAGTGCTGGTTCAGGAGCTGATTAGGGTTTTGATTTTCCAGAGTTATGTCCAACCAAATTCTTTGATCTTGATCCCTAACTTCGATTTTGAGGAGGATATCAATCCAGGCCCGGGCTCACTGGAAAATTCCACTTCTGTGGAAAACCCTAATTTCTGGCAGTAGTGTCGGGTCCAAAACTAAAAAACCTCAGTATTGGATTATGCTTCGACAGAAATATGCGCCCTAAGGAGGAGAGTTAATCCAACCTTCTTTTCCTGAAAATCTGTGGAGGAAGATCCACAAAGTACGAAGCCCTAGTTCCCACAGTTGCACAGTGTCTTCTTCTCAGGTTAGCTTTGATTCCATGTTAGATTTTTAACATTAAGCTAGCGTTATTAGGATCTTTAACTGAGAGAATAACATGCACAACAATAAAACACAAGAAAAAATGAACACAATGTTTTTCCTCGGGGAAACCATAAATGGAGAAAACCCTGCAACTTCCTCAGAGATAGAATCAACACCAAATAGCAAAGCCCCAAAAACAGTAAGATGAACTCTCGATAGCAATAACCTCTTTCTTCCTAGCCCCAATGTCTTCTTCTTCCTCATCTCTGCGCTACAACTGAGTGTGAGTGAGTGTGTGATAAATAGAGAGGCTAGCTCTCTATTTATACTAATTCCCAACTTGACTAAACCCTACTAGGGCCGACTTCACTAGGTGATTCTAACAACTCTAGTGCCCCGGAACTGTGAGGACTTTAACCCTTGAACAATAGGAGGGTTACCCACAATGACTTGACATGACTTGTTTACATTATAGAACCTCCCGATCGGAACATCAGGGCATGAAATAACTCAATTACATTACAGACACATCCCAGAATAAACATCGGGGTACAAGACATAAGATATATAAGTGAATACATTCCGAAGTTACAAATACATCAACACTGTGTACACATAACTGCTATCATGCTTTGTATTTTTTCATGTACTATTATTTTGATTTAATAGATTAGACTCTAAACTTACAAAAAAGAAATATGTGATCAATATATAATATATAATAGTAATAATTAATATTATAACTAATATATAACAAGAGCCACGAGGTGGAAATGTCAACGTTTCCAATAACTCTTGCTATAAGATGAAATAGAAAAATAGAATAAGACCAAGGAAAACACTGCTTCTCTGGGGCCTAAGCTTAAAGATCTCATTAGACCACTTTATATAGATTCATCTAGTTATGTAGAATTGGAGTGTTCCCATCAAATGTTAATGGAGGAGAGGAGGTCCAATATGACTCTCATGTAATATTTAATGCATTATGCATACATCGTTGTAGTAAGGAATCATAAGCTCACATTTGACATGGACAAAGTATTCATTTGTTATACTTTTATATATTATTATTATTAAATTCCAAACTATTATTGAATTTCCCATTGCAAGAGCTGCTAAAGACCATATGTGTTAGTCTATGAGCGTTGAGGATGAAAATCATTTTCTCTTAGAGTGTTTTTCTTACACCCACATTAGATCTGAGTTTCATAGTATTTGCTACAATACAAACCTTTATAACCTCCTAACTTGCCAAAAATATAGTGAGCTTGGAAAGCTTCTTGGCAAGGTTTCTAAGCACAAGAACAAGATTTCAAATTAAACCAAGTATTATTCCGATATACCAAAGTTGTACATCGTCGTAGCCGCTGTCGCCATCGTCGTCGTCGTCGTCCTCCTCCTCCTCATCATCAAGTAAATAAACAAATATAAAATAAAATAAAAAGAGATATAAACTTAAAATAATTATTAACAAAAAAAAATTGTAATAAAGTTAAAGGAAGTCCCTAACTACTAGCTACTTCTTGTATTAAAGAAATTAAAAATATAATTAATTTCAAGAGAGACCAAAGCAAATGAGCTAGTTCCGACATTAAAATTATGTTTATACTTTGTTCAAATTGAAAGTAAAGCTTTGATCACAATTCTAGGCATAGAAAATGTAATACCGTATAACAAAAATTAAAATATGTAAAAAATATCAATTTTATAATAATAATAAATTGTAAAAATAGATTAATTACCTTCAAGATTGAGGGTTCTCAAATTTTAAGATTAATATAACAAACATTAATTTGAAATTGGCCTTGGAACTATAGAACCGACCCCGACGTTGGTTACAATTGCCAAAATCTTGATACAAGAATTTGGAGGGACAATTCTGAGAGGGGAATTGGTCCTTGCTCAAATATAGTAAAAGATTCTAAAGTGGATAATAAATTGATAAGAATTTAGAGGGACAATTTTGACACTGTGATTAAATAGAGTAAGAAATTCTAAAGTGGATAATACATTGTTCAATGGATAATTTCATTTTGAAACCCCATTCTTGATTACATCTATCAAAACTAGTATGAGATGCAGAATTTATAGCGATACAAAATTTTGATAATATCAGGATTGCAAAATTTGTATGAGAAAAATTTATTAAATAATTTTCAAATTATTAAAAATAATATTTAATTAACTAATTTCGAACCGATAATAAATTTTAAATTTACTCACTATATTATAAAAATGTTTATGATATGAAAAATAACTCCCCACTTTATAATATAAATGTACATTTTAGATATTAAATTAAAATTTATTACATTAATATTTAAAACAATTCAAAGCCCAAGTAAGCATGATTAGACTAAACAAAAATTATTAAAAATTGACTCTCAATTAAGTTCAAATAAATATAACAAAAATATTATTAAAAATTGAAAACTATTGCATTATAAAACTATTAAACAACCACTTTAAACAATTTGAAACCCATGAAAGACTAAATAGACCTACCAAAACGTATGGGCAGTATATGTCAAATACACATCATATCTCATTAAATTGAATGCATGTATACTAGAATAGCTAGTTTACCATAACCAAATGCTTGTAATTTGACTTGGATTACTGGTAAAAAAACAATAAATAATAAATAAATTAATGGATAACCTTTTTTAACACTTAATCCAAAGTGACATTGGGATTCAACATCTCCATCATACAAGAATTTAACCAACACATGCTTACCACCATTTGCAATCCAAGAACATGAACTACCATGCTTTCTCCATGCTAAAGCAAATTAGATGAATGATGGCAGTTTTTGAATCTCTTGTCACCAAATTTTTGGTGATGCCATTTCTACTTACCAATGCTAGTTCCACATTTCGTAGTTTGATGAATTCTATTATCAAGCTCTTCCTTGGAATTTGTGTTGGTATTTTTTGAGGACAAACTAATCCATATAAAATCTTGGAAAATGTTTTGTCCCTTCTTGGAATTTTGGAGAAAATTACAATTTGGGCAAATTCAAGCTTAACTAGTCATGACTTTTGGGAGGTTCCAGCTGACCGCAAATGGTCTCGAATTTGAATGAAATGGTATGGTTTGTATTAGCACATCCCAATATTACCTTTGAACACTTGAATTTTTTTTGGGATGTGTGTTGGCCAACAGTATTGCGGAGCCATGGTATTGGGTTAACCCTAGAATTTTCCCATTGTATTTCCACTATAAAAGAAAGCATTGTAAAATGACTGAGTATGGTATTGTATTGTATTGTATTGGAAGAGAGACTGTGAGAGCGTGAAGAGGAAGTGCAACGCTTTTGCTGCAGAGCGTATCCCTTCATCTTTCAAGACTGTAATAAAAGGACTGGTAATTTCTTTGTGGACATAGCCCATCATTTGGGTGAACCACGTTATATCTGTGTCTCTCCATAATGTTTTAATGTGTTTTGCATCTTGTTTATTGATTTAACTGTATATCTATTATTTTTCTGCGGTCCTGTTTTCTAACAAGACTAAAAATACTTCATTCATATCCAATTATAGTTCTTAATGGCCTCTCCGTCAAACAACTTGAATAATAATCCAACTCCCCTGAAATTGGTTCACAAGCAGGGAGAGTGAACACTCATCGTGCAATGGACAAGGAAAAGCTTTCCAAAATTTCAAAGGCCAATCAAACAATTATCAAAATACATTCTCCTTCCTCCTGAAACCATTTTATTAACTTTATGAGGCCTCTTAAGGTCAAATTTCCCTCTCTGGTCTTCCTCCAACTCATCTTAGTGGTTTAGTAGCTCCTATGACACTTGTCCTCCTCTTTCATGCTCCAATTCTTTCACCAATTCGAATAGCTACCTATGACTCCCAAATTATCCCTATTGGTGAATATTTTTATCCCTTTCATGTCATATTTTTCATAGGTCTGCAATCAGGTTTGAATTTTTCATAGCTGTCATAGAATCTTTCATCATTAGTTGTCATAAAGTGCATGGAATCTCCTTCCAAGTGACACACATTGTCTTCTTAGTATCTTCCTCTTCCATGGGATTTAATATCCTTTACTAATTCTAATTACTTGGATCATTATATGATATTTGACACCACAACACCCTCCAATAATGTTACATTCCCCATGGATTTGAATTTGGATGAATATCATGCCAAGTGTGTGGGGAATCTAGTCACCCAAAGGATTCACAAGCTTCTAAGTGTCTTCATGAACCAATCCCACCTTATTTTCTTAGAATTTATTATCTATGTGACCAATTTAAATGTGAATATGGCAAACTAAAGTCCTTTTGGGTCCCATAGCCTCTTATTAAAAAATGTATTCCTCCATCTCAACCTAAGGAACTAGTACTTTGGTGAAACATTATTTGAAAGTAGTCTTATTTGGATGGGGACTACATGCCAAGAAGAGAATGCACAACATGTTGAAAAGGTCTTAAAACTATTGAGGAGCACCAACTATATCCCAAGCCTTCAAAATATGCATTTGGGGTTCTGGAAGTGAAATATTTGGGTCATAGTTTATCTCAAAAAAGTTTTAAAGTGGACCTTATCAAAATAAATATTATCATGGAATGGTCAATTCCTAAAACCTTCAAAATTTTTATAGGATTCTTATGATTTACAAGCTACTACCACAAGTTCTTCAAGAATTATGGTAAAATAGAAACGCCTCTAACAAGGTTCTTGAAAAAAGGAAAAATTATCTTGGACTCAAGAAGCAACTAGATCTTTTGAAAAACATAAAGTGGATATGTGTACAAATATAATTTTATCCATGCATGAATTCACAAAAACCTTTATTATGGATTTGATACCTTAGGGCATGGCATTGGTGCAGTTTTAATGCAAGAAGGAAGGCCCCTTTCCTTTGAATGTTCCAACTTTAAGGAAAATATTAGTCAAGCCAATTTATGAAAAGAAAATGTTAGACATAGTGCATGTAGTTAAGAAATGGCAGCCTTACCTAATAGAAAGACACTTCAAGGTATGGACAATTGTAGAAGGAGCAAGTCGACATAAGTCGACTTGAATGAAGACCGACTTAGTCGAGCAGCCGACTAAGTCGAGAGACCGAATACGTCGGTCGGCTGAGTAAACACAGTAGTTAGTCTGTTAACTAATAGTTGTGTCGGTTCACCGAACCGACGGGTCGTTACTTTTAACTGATTGTAAATTGTATATATTAGGCTGTTGAGCCACACAAGAACGAAGATCAGTTCTTGGCTTTGTATGATCTATTGAGAATAATATAATCTGTTCATCCTATCTGTTCTTGTCTCTTGTCTCTGTGTATATGTCTGTATATTTGTATGTATTATTGGTAACCTTATGTGATCTGTGAGATTACAACATTGGTTCCGTTGCCGGTAGTACATAACTGGAATATATGCTCACATATGATACCAGAGCAGGAGATCAAGGACTGGTGGGAGCGAAAAATTACTAACTATCTACAAAATTACGCGAGAAGGAACAGATTGACAGTCGCAGAAGCAAAAGCCAGATTTTTCACTGAGACTCACGAAAAATTTGTCGAATCCGTGCCACATCTACTGAAGCAGCTTTTGGATGAGAAAACCGGACAAGACTAAAGAAGAATAGTTACTCCAGAAACTGATCCGAGGAGGACGTACAAATATCTCAGAGTGGTTCGAAAAGGTAGCCGACGACTTCTGTGAGGAACAAGCAGTCGAAGACAAGACCTCTGTGGAAACCGTCCAACAGAAATTTTTCACAGAATTTACTGATCAATTCTTGTGTTCCTTACCGACTTTACTGTTCAAGTTTCTAATAGAGAAAGGAGCAGGGCACATTGTCGAACCTCGACCACTATTACCTGAACCACCCTCAAACACTAACTGGGCGGAGAAGCAGAAGCAGTGGGAAAAATTCATTGCTGAAAGGGAGTGGGAATACTTCCTGAGTAAATAGACACCATCCGGGCTTTCTAAAAAGCGTCGAGTAGGCCATGGGGGGGTAGCTGGTCGTGTGTCGGACCTAGAGCATAGTGGATCCTAGTCGACCAGAGCCGTCGTCGCCAGTAATGCATCATCGACCGAAGAGGAACTGAAGGCATAGTATTGTACTACAGTATGTCGGACATTAAGAGAATCGAAAGGGATGAAAGACAGAAGAAAAGGGAAGCCAGACAAGAATGGGCCGCAGAGCTGCAGCAAAACCCTAGGGCGACCGACCATGATGAAGTACCGCCAGAGTCGGGTCATGACCGACGCAGAGAAGGCGAAGAAGAAGAAGAGGCGTCCC